>BQNB010010047.1:0-85073 GCA_026074375.1 Tanacetum coccineum
GGGTCATTTTACCTACTCTTTAAAAGTATTTTATAACACAACCTTTTAGACCTTGTAATTAACAACACATAAATTATACACTAGCACCTCACATAAGTGTTTGGGATTCTCTCTTTCAATCGGTTGTATAATAAATTATAACATATGCGGGAAACGGAAAATCAACACTCATTACCTGTCATAGCATATAAATTACCATAGGCTTAATAAAAGATCAAACCTCCACCGCTAGGTGCAAGTATTATTCATTACTATCTAAGAGGTCTTTTATAAAGGGTTGTGGGGTGTAGGTGTAAGATAACATATAATGGAAACAAAAACGGATGGGATACATTTGGGTGGTTTTGGGTGAATTTAGAGTGGAAGGGTTAGCTAATTATTTACACGAATACACTTAGTTTAGTTGCTAAGCCAAGACTCAGACGAAGATATACAAACTCTACACAACTCTACATCAATCTCTTTCTTTTTTCTTTTCTCATTTTTTTTGAATAACATAATACATCACATAGGGTTTATAATACGTACCCCTAAACTTGAGCTTTTACATGTTTGATATTTACAATCTAACTAATGATCTGTATTGAGGTGGATCAAAATAACATGGAGATCATTTGACAAACATATGTGGGTATTGACTTAACTTTTCTTCCCCATTCTTCCGCGAAATAAATACTACCATGAATCCCAATCGTCCCAAAACAGTATTTACAGGGACCTTGACTTAGCAACCGTGTACTCAATAATTAACTTGGGTTAAACACAATAATGTACTAAAAAGGAGTACATACAAGGTAGTCTAAGGCTATTTAGGTGTAACGATTGGTTTAAGGGTGTCAATGCTCTTCATTAATAATTTGGAATCCACTAGAAAATTATGAGAACCGTGAGTGCATGGCAAGGGTGTGGGATAGTTATATGATCAGTGTGGGATAGTTATATGATCAGTGTGACCATCATAACAATTACAGGTTTAAAACATGGGTTAATCCTAATGTCTCTTATCAAGCAAATCCTAATACTTACTATGCAGTCTCGGAATGCATCACAATTACAAGTTCTAGAATTTAATATGCTACCGGTACACTCATACGATTTTACTAACACCAGACATTCTAGAAAAGGCGACAAGGCAATGCATACATGGCCGTAACGACGGAATAGACATGCACGCCTGCAGATCAACCTTAACTCGAACCGGGTAAAGATAAAATCATCTTGGGTTACCAACGATGGGTACCCGAATTCCTAAAGATCTAAGGGTGAACCTCACATTTTGGGGTGGAATTCTGAGGGTTATTGTGCTAGTCATATAAATTCCTATCCATGAGACGCTATTAATACTCGGTTTTCGTCGGTATGTGTCATAAAAAAATTTAAATTTGGGTAAAAATTACCTCTTATGTTATGTTTCGATATATTACCCATCATTTTAAGGACAAAGCAAATGGAAAATGAAAGAATAGTTTCTAAGGCTTATTTCCCCCTACACTTAAGTTGAACATTGTCCCCAATGTTCTCTAAAAGTACCCGTTGAAACGAATAAAGGGAATAGAAAACAAGGAAAAGAAACTAGTACTCCCCTGGTTTACTCAATAATGGAGAACATGCGATAACTGGTTAAATCGTCCTCCAAGAATCATCCAATGAAACTTCCTAAGAATTTACAAGCTTCTTCTCATCAAATATAACCTATAATCAAAGACAAATACAACTACACCAAGCATAAAATATGAGATAAACCAATATACAATATGAATTTAGGGTTCGACTCGATAGATAGGATGAGATAATTGTTAAACTCATTAGGTTTTTGCAGGTTTATAACAGAAATGTACATATATTAAATGTTGTGCAAGTTTTATTTTCAAAAATAATTAAAAATTTTAAGTTTTCTTGACCTGGGCGTTTGACGCCATCAGGTTGTGTGACCCCATCACAGGTGACGACGTCGTGTGTTAATCGTGACGCCGTCTCCACAGTCTGTGAAAACAAAATTTTTGTTTTTGTTGAAAAATTTCCTGCACTTGATTCCATATGTTAATTCCAGTATAAATAGCTGCATAAAACTTGAGATTTAACAATTCGATCATATGACGCGAATTAATCTAAACAATTCATTTAACATGTTTGAATTTAAGACGAGGTTAAAGACAATACAAAGCATGATTACAAGATAGTTCAAACATAATAAAACAAACTATAAAGAATTAAAACACACATGACACTCCCAATTGCAGGAAAAGTAAATTGGGTTGCCTCCCAAGAAGCGATTTTCTTTATTAACGAGTCTTGTAGCTAGACTCGAAGTCACATGTCCTTACATTGTTTCATGAACGCTTACGTGCCCACGAATAAGCCATTCCTTCATACTTTCATTTACTTGGTATTCTGGACCTAGGTTTAAGTAGTTTTTATACATGAACTTATTCTTTTCATAAGGGTGCCTATGTCCATTCATCAAATCGTTTTGGCTAAGTTCTAACAATGGTGAAACCTTACTCTAATTGAAGTTCTTAAGCCTAGGTATTTTACGTGGCATCCTATATGTGTATGTGTCGAAGGTCTTAGTAAATGAGACCAATCCCCTAGCGACGTCATATTTTAGCTTAGTGGTTTTTCTAAAGGGTCTGCCCATCAAGACTTCAGCCATGTCGCTCATAATGAATTCTCCTATGCCTTCTAACACAATAAAATCTATGATATATGTAAAACTCCTGAAAAACACGTAGACATCCCTAACAATGGCAACTAGGTTCTTTCCCGTCCCCTCTAGCCTATCTACCATTATTGTATTATAGGCTTTACGCGAGATAATATTCATTGGTAGAAAAGGGTCGAGATAGGCAGTGACCTTCCTAAAGCCTATCATACATTCAAATGCAAGGTCATCCCCGTTAAAACTATTGATTATTCTTTCTCGTCATAGTGTTCTTGTGTTTTCATATTCACTTAACTCATGAAGAACTTCCTCATCATCCGAGTCATTGTAAAAGTGAGGAAAGGGAGAGACGAGAGGTGTATCTACCGATCCATCATCGGACTCAGGGTCATTTGTATTGGTCTCATTGGGTTGGTCGGCGAAGCGATTTAGGAATCGCTCAATACTTTCTAGGCGAGAATCAACAAAGGCCGAAATTTTCAATAGCTCTTGGAGCTCTTGGTTATATCGTACGCGTAGCGCAGCAAGTATAACAAAGACACAAAGTGTTATAACAAAACCCAAAAACCTAACGGTGTCTTTATTAATAAGAAAGAGGTATCATCAATAAATGACATGCAAAAACCATATCCAAACAGTTCATGCAAACGATTTATTTAAACATAATTCATAAATGAACTCAAGCATCTTCGTCTCTTCTAGCCACTTTGATCTATCTTAGCACATTAAGCTCACCTGAATAATGATGCTTAAAACGTCAACATAAATTTGAGCGAGAATCATAGGTTTACGACATACAACAATATCCGAAATAAACTTTAAATTAGCTGCTGCAATTACCAAAACAATTCATGACAACAGATAACAACAACGGGACGGAACGTGCCCACGATCCCACAATCATATCAGCCTATATAGTGCGTACATGGCCTCTCATATTAGCTCACGCAGTCTTACCACCGTCACACCTCATTTTGCATATTGGGATCCATTAATACCAAACATATATATCGCAAACACAACAGGACGGAACGTGCCCACGATTCATACACATAATACAGCAAAGCTTTAAGACATTTTAACCGACAACAAGCATCATTCTCCCCAAATCAACTTTAGATAAAGGAGTCTATGAAACTCACCTTTGCTTAGCTTTCCAAAAGATTCCAACAATAAGCTTCATAAACAACTAGCACAAAGCTATCACAAAAAAACTGTGTTACACGCTGCCTAAGCCAAAAGATTAAGGGCACATGACTCATCATATGAATGGATGTCTAAGGTGTTTTATTAACCCCATGGGTCACCCCGACACCATACCCAACTTAAACCACTTCATTAACAAGTTTCACTAGTTAGTCACAATTTGTTCAAAACTGCAGAATTTTAACGTGACTTAACGTACTCAAAACCTCTACTTACAGACCTCCATAATTCATACTAAAAATCACCTATGTTCATTGATGAGTATATTAACTACCTCATGATTCCCAAGAGACATTTACATGCACAAGTACTTCTAAGAAAACCAAACTTTAAAACAGTCCTAATTCGGATCTGATTGCACACTAAAAAGTTTGGACTTAAAAATCATACTTAGACTCCAAATAAGAAGCTCTACTTTGGGGGATTTCTAATAGACACATAGAACTAAACTCCTGTAGAAGGGATAAGCTAAATTCAAATTTTAAGTGGGGGTTTTATACCTCGTAATCTGACTTAAATCTAACCCGTATTTACTGCTTTGACAACTTTTCTTACAACCAACGTTTGAATGCCTTCCCGATCTTAAAAACCTTCAAGGCTGGATGTTCTGAAAACTAGACTCTCTGAGCTACGTTATAGACACCGGAAACTTGACAAAAGCTATTACCATCATTGAGATAACAGCCGAACAACACAGCCTAAATTTCTGTTCATAATCTAAATCATGTTTATAACGCGTTCCAAACCCTAATGAATACACCATATATCGCGAAACCGACTTCAATCACAGAAATCATTTACTTGTCACCAAAGTGAACGAAATGAACTCCACAAAATCCAACACTATTCCAATACATTGAGATGATCCCGCTCAATGGAAGATTATCCAATCTTACATATTCCCCACATAAACCACTTATAAACAAATTATTAGCACAAATAACACATAAACCCATTACATTGAAACAGATACATAAGTCATCACTAAAGGTTTGCTAACTGCTAAGTCATGGTTGTCCAGTATCCCTCTTTTAGGAAATCTCGTCCTGAGATTTAACCAAAAGGTTCAACTCTATCATTTCCAAACAATTATTCAAGGATACTTTTCGTTAAGTTAGTACCTCTACCCATGTTAACTCAAAGTTACAACTTTGATTCCAACTAACTTTCACAATTATCTTACTGCTAACACTTTGCCTGCACCACAAATGGGTACGCATTAGCAGCATAAACGTCCAAACGAAAAGAAACATCCAACTATTCTGAACCTTCACCCTGTCATCGAGGAGACTCGTCAAAAATACCTTAAGTTGGCATAACAACGTCATTTAAACCCGGTCTCGTAACTCATCAAAAAGAAAACGTCTTGAAACCAAGTTATAAGTTGTTAAAAGCCTATCGTTTTTGAAAAAATCGGCTCAGTATTTGAGTTGATTCTTAAAATTATCTTTAACCTAAAATTACACAAACACATTCTAAGGCCATACTAAGGTTTCTTACTAGAACTTACGTACCCAACTTCAAAACTACAACTTCCCAAGGACCCTTGCTCAACGGAATAAAGTTGTGGTACTCAGTTTTCCCCTGCAAGTCCTAAAGACCTCGCTTCGAGAGCCAAATGGACTTAAACTACCTACATCTTTAAATTTCAACCTCATAACTTCATAGTCACTATTCTTAACGGTTCCTCAACAAAAACAAAGAATTTTGTCAACCTCGATCTCATCAATGATACAGGTAGACTAGCTTCCCCACCAATCACTACTTTAGGTTTGACACATGAAACGTGTCATGTTACATCCCCACTTTTTTCCTCAGGCTATCTTAAAACCGAATACGCTACAAGACCGATTATTTCAAGAAATCTCAAATGGCGCCTACATACCTCGGTGCTAACTTACCCTTTTTCCCAAAGCGAATTACACCTTTCCAAGGTAACACTTTTAGCATAACCCGATCTCCTACCTCAAACTCTAACGGTTTGCGTCTATTATCAGCATAGCTCTTTTGACGGTCTCTTGCCGCTTTGAGCTTTTCTTTTATCAACACCACTTTATCAGTCGTCTCTTGAACCAACTCAGGTCCAATCAAACTACTTTCCCCATATCTCAGCTCATTAAAATAGGGACCTACACTTCCTTACATACAATGCTTCAAACGAAGCACACCGAATGCTTAATTGATAACTACCACCAAAATTGATAACACATGCCCTCATTATATCTTCGAAAGTCTGACTTATACGTTCACTTTATCCATCCGCTTGAGGATGTTAAGCAGTATTCAAATCCAATCGCGTCTCAAACACTTTCTGTAACCGTCGCCAAACCACGAATGGTAAATCATCCATTCAATATGAGTTTAATCAGTCACTAGAATTTCATTCTTGCTATTATCTCCATCATTATAACTCCTTGATAGCTAAACATCTTGAAATTTTCTTGTATAACTAGATATAAGTAACTTGGTCATGTTCTATCGACCATCACCCCAAATCACATTCATACTCACTACTTATCTTGGAAATTTAGTTTGTTAAAATCCTGGTGATTCTTGTCATTTTCACCTCAAGTTCTTAGGCTTTTGGGTTGCAGCAAGCCAAAAGTCTTTGACATTTGCAGTCTTCACCTCTTAAAACCCCAAAAAGTCCGCAATTTGCTAACATAGATAGCATTCCTTCTTTATTCAATGGCCACCAATTACATGATCTCCAAGGTTATAGTAACTTCTTATCCGCTCCTGAATGTACAAAGTACCCTTGATTGCATGGGCCCGTTCCATTTCACTTCCTACCAATGGAACCTAAATACGATCCATAAAATACAAACTCTCATCTCCTTTTCTTTCCATCTGTTGATCTAAACCATGTAGTATTTCTGCGAGTACGTTCTCTTGCTTGAACGCCTCACTTTGGGCTGTTAGTATCATTCCTCTTACTCCATACTGAATAGTCATAGCCATCGCTCGAACAACGTCTAGGTTTCACTCGTTCCTTCTTAATTAACGCCCTCCAATCACCACATTTTGCCCTTAACTGGATGGTAGCGAATTTCATACTCATACTTACTATACAGTTTAATCCATAAAGTACAACCATCATCTGCTCTCTTTTCCATTTGTTGGTCCAGGTCACGCAGCATTTCTGCTGGCGCATTCTCTACCTTGGACGTCTCACTTAAAGTAGCCAATATGTTGTCCTTAACACTTGACTGGATAGTCATAGACATTGCTCTTACTCGTCTTAGTTTCACTCTCCTTTTCTACTCAACGCATCAACCACTACATTTGATTTATGGAAGCGTCACACAAATCATTCTTCAAAGTCTGGAAAGCCTCTTTTCGTTCTACGCCCACCCCTTAGACTTCTGAATCCCTCTCTGTAGGGACGTATGGGTTTAACAATCTTAGATAAGTTTGTGATGAAACGTAGGTAGGTAACCTGCCAATCCTAAGAATAATCATATCTCGGATGGTGTCGTAGGTACTTCCCAATTCTTCACTGCCTCACACTAGTAACCTTAGCATACAACTTCTCCTTCCTCAGTAATTCCAACTCTAACTTCAAATGAACTCCATGCTCCTCTTTTTTTAACAAACGACACTGGTGCATCCCCACGGAAAATGACTAGGTCGTATGAAACCCTTGTCTTGCAACTCTCGAAGTTGTTCAGACAATTCTTGCATTTCCAAGGGTGCTAGACGATATGGAGACTTCGCAACTGACGTCGCTCCATGAACCAAATCTATGCGGAACTCAACTTGTCGTTGTGGTGGTCATCGACAAATCTTTCGGAAACACATCAATAAATCTCGTACGACGGAAATATCACTCAATTTTGGTTCATCTACCTTTGTGTTCATTAAGGTTTTCACGACTCCTTGAGTACGTTCACCATGAACCTGAAGTATCTCATCACCTTCCAACGGTATCCTAACCACCTTCTCATGACATACTATCACAAACTTCCTTTTGGACAACCAGTCCATTCCCACAATGACATCAAGCTTCCACGACTCAACGGTATCAACGAACTCCAAGGGTTACGAACAATCGAATAGGATAACAAACGAATATCGAGTCAAAGGCTAGAATGCATATAGGAGATTCCACATATGCAAATAGACGTGGATCAAATGACATAAGAATCCTTTGAAAGAAAGGATACGTATATGCATCGAGCGAAAACGCAACGAAAGAAATCAACAGACGTACCACGACAAATGAACACATAAAAAAATATCAATACGAAAGACGAAAATTCTTATACCAATTATCGACATTACTCGAAAGACCAAATTAAATAATGTTTTTATAAAAATCAATTTAAATTAAGAAAGTCACTTTAAGTATAAAAATCGTTTTAAATAATAAATAAAATTGTCTTAAATTTAATCTTTATAAAATTCATTCTGGTTGTCATAAAAAAAATCTAGAGATGGTTATCTAATGGTATATCGTACCTTACCACTATGAATCACTTTAAACCAGCTTTGATAATAAAATAAAATTTATTAAGCACAATTTCAAAATTTTCATATCCCATTTGTATAGACCATTTATACAATCTTTTTACAAAGAATCATTTTAAACCTTAGTTTTTCTCAAACACTAACACAATACTTCCAAAGAGTTTTTATAATTAGACATCAATTATTTATGAAATATGTTACTCAAACAAATGACACTAATACCAACATGGTCATAAAACACCGTACAGACTCTAACACAATTCTATTGTTTGGAAAACGTTAAGAAACTACCAGGATACCATTACTCAAAATAAAAATCAAACGAAACCTCGCTTACAAGAAAACTCATGCAAGATGGTTATGTACTCAAAAGAAAAGTAAGGTCTTATCCAAAATAACGATCAACAGAGCAAACCTAAAAGCATCGATACTAACACGTCGCCAACGGGTTACGAAAACCAAGGGATATACAAAGAAGGGAGTAATGATCCACACTAATATGTTAGGAACAATTAGTGCTTAAAAGAAACCTTTGATACTCATACGAGTAATCAATGCAATGAAAGAACCCTCCCCCCCCCCCCACCCCCCCCCCCCCCCCCCCCCCTCACCGACCCCCCCCCGCCCCCAAGCACGGCTCTATATCTGAAAAAAGCAGGATTTCGAAACAAACCAATTTACATCAAAAAAGAAAACGTCTCGAATTAGGAAAATCAGGTATCTTACTTACAAAGTACGATGAGGGATGTAAGCTCCTAAGACTTAGAAAATGCGAACAAACAACCGAGCATACGAAAACACTCATATAATAGCAATTACTAGGTATCCGCAAATACTCGTTAGCAAGGAAACTTACTATCTATACAACTCAACTTAACATATCATCCAATTAGGGTAAGAGAATAATTCTCTACCCATACCATCATCCTTATCATGAATACACATATCAATAAAAAAAACATATTACACTACCACCTTACATTCAAACACAAATAAATGCAATCATGGTCACAAGTCTACGTGTGTGATGCCTTTATAATTATGTTGGCCACCATAATTATAAGTGCCTCCTTTCACATGTGTACTTACTTCCAAGATTACCTATATCAATCATAATTCACATATAAGCACATATACCACATTGCACATTTTAAAACACTCAAACTTAACATATAAAAAATGCTCCATCAAATAACTACTTACTTATATCAAATTAAAATCAAAACGACATTTGTTTTTATTTTTTAAAAAAGGAAAGAAAAATCTCGCACAATTCCCAAAATACGAAATATCTGAAAGAAATAATCAATAACAACATGACGGGGGATAAACTTATGCTGGGCCTCGCTTGGGTTTGACTTTGCCTCCGCAAGAATCACCCGACTCCGCGGGTCCAGCCCTATTACGCGAATTCGACAAACGATCAACTATCTTATCTCCTTCGGTTCCACAAGAGGCTCCTTATAACGCTTAAGTCCAGTTGGGAAAATGGTTCCCCAACGAGACTTCTTACGGGTGAGGGAAAAACATAGCTAAAGTACTAAGAAAGTAATACATATTATATTAAATAATGGTAGGCAAAATAACTAAATGAAAACTTAGCAAAATATAAAATACTATAGCTATCAAAAATGCGGGAAAGAATGCAGTTATAAAATTAAACACTTAAGCCCTAAAATGCATTACATGTGGACCCCTTAGGTTATAGTCTAGGCTCAACCACCTACTTCTCTATAACCAAAGGCTCTGATACCAATCTGTCACACCCCGCCAAGGCGGAAACGCGAGGCGTAAACAAGAATGGATATCATCACAACACATGGTGTCTATATAGAGAATACTAAAATGAAAACTAAAGTAAAGCAAAGACACAAAGTGTCATAAACATTTACCCAAAACCTAATCGGTTGTTCTTATTAATGAGGGAAAGAGGTTCTGTCAATAAATGTTATGAAAATCATAATCCAAATAATTCAAGCAAAGTATTTATTTAATCAGAAAGATAAATAAATCTCCAAGCATCTACGGTATCTTCTAGCCACTTCGCTCTATCTTAGCACCATTAAGCTCACCTGAAAATGATGCTTAAAACGTCAACATAAATTTGAGTGAGAATCATAGGTTTACGACATACAACAATATCCGAAATAAACTTTAAATTAGCTGCTGCAATTACCAAAACAATTCATGACAACAGATAACAACAACGGGACGGAACGTGCCCACGATCACAATCAATCAGCTATCATATTACGCTACATGGTCCTCATATTAGCTCACGCTAGTCTTTACCAACGTCACACCTCGTTTTGCAATATTGGGGATCACAATACCAAAACATATCATATCGCAATGACGGGATCGGAAGTGGCCCCACGATCCAATACACATAACTACAGCAAGCTTAAAAATATTTTAACACGACAATAAGCATCATTCTCACCACAAAATAACAAGAGAAAAAGGGGCTATGAAACTCACCTTTGCTTAGCTTTCCAAAAGATTCCAACAATAAGCTTCACAAACAACTAGCACAAATCTATACAACAAAATAACTCGTGTTACACGCTACTAAGCCAAAAGCTTAATGCACATGTAACAATCATATGATGGACGTCTAAGGTGTTTTATTAACCCCATGGGTCACCCCGACACCATACCCAACTTAAACCACTTCATTAACAAGTTTCACTAGTTAGTCACAATTTGTTCAAAACTGCAGAATTTTAACGTGACTTAACGTACTCAAAACCTCTACTTACTGACCTCCATAATTCATACCAAAAATCACCTATGTTCATTTATGAGTATATTAACTACCTCATGATTCCCAAGAGCCATTTACATGCACAAGTACTCCTAAGAAAATCAAACTTCAAAACAGTCCTAATTCGGATCTGATTGCACACTAAAAAGTTTGGACTTAAAAATCATACTTAGACTCCAAATCAGAAGCTCTCCTTTGGGGGATTTCTAATAGACACATAGAACTAAACTCCTGTAGAAGGGCTAAGCTAAATTCGAATTTTAAGTGGGGGTTTTATACCTCGTAATCTGACCTAAATCTGACCCGTATTTACTGCTTTGACAACTTTTCTTACAACCAACGTTTGAATGACTTCCCGACCTTAAAAACCTTCGAGGCCAGATGTTCTGAAAACTAGACTCTCTGAGCTACGTTATAGACACCGGAAACTTGACAAAAGCTATTACCATCATTGAGATAACAGCCGAACAACACAGCCCTAAATTCTGTCCTAATCTAAATCATGTTTTAACGCGATCTAAACCCTAACGAATACACCCATATGATCTTAATTAAACCCTAATCATTATAACATGTTTATTATATCATTAATTACAGATGTTATGAAACCCTAATTATCCATCATAATAATTATTACATATTTTTAATGATAATTAACTCAAAGGATTATAATTTATACCTTAAATCTTTGAATCTTGAACACAAAAATCACCAAACTTGAAAAAAATATATTTTTCTTCTTCCTCCTTTGATAAAATTCGGCTGGGACAATAAAAACAAGGGGGAGAAAGGGGTTTTGTATTTATTAAGGGTTTACAAAAGGTTTAGGATAGATATCTTTTCTATTTTCATTTAGAGTAAGGATTTGATTTCTTCTTCTTTTTTTTTTTGGCCGATTTCCCCTTTATATATATATATATATATATATATATATATATATATATATATATATATATTACCCTATATTATATATATATTATAAATATAATATTTTATTTATTTAGTTTTTATTTACTTACATTATTTGCATTATCTTAAGTTTTTATAAAAAACCTAAGCTTATTTGAGTATACCTTTTTGCGTAAACGCAATTTACTAAACTTTTAAAATAAATAACTTTTCATTTTTATTTTAAAACCCTAACTTTCTAAAAAATAGAAATTCAATTTTCTTTTATTCTACACTACTAAACACCTTATTCATACCGAACATTACTAACACTTTAAATACGTATATACAATAATTACTTACACAATTAACGCGAAACCGACTTCAATCACCGAATCATTTCCTTGTCACCAAAAGTGAACGAAATAAACTCGACAAAATCCAACACAAATCCAATCCCATTGAGACGATCACGCTCAATGGATTGATTATCCAATCTCACATATCCCACATAAACACATATTAGCACAAATAACACATAACCCATACATTGAAACAGATACATAAGTCAACACTAACGGTTTGACTAACCTGCTCAAGTCATGGTTGTCACAATCTCGATGAACATTACTTATCCATCATCCTCTTTAGTGCAGACAAATTTTGTATTGGAGGATTAGTGGAAACTATATGATCGTTTAAGCTCAGTTTGTTTAGAACTTTATCTAGGATAATAATAACATTGAACATAAACATATGCATACAGCGGAATAAGAACAAATCAATGTTACTCTAATAAGGTTTTTCATCATTATCTTCACTATGATACATGACTACTACAAGCTCCGATTCTACCTTGATCATCGATAGAACGTGTTATCTAAACTATAACAAGGAATCAAATATCCTTGAGGCTAAAACACTAAACCTAGGCATCTCCTAAGAGAACTTGATGCCTATAACACACACACTTTCGTGGTGTTTTACATCTTGACACACAAAAAATAACACGACCTATATCTCTTTATATACTAGAGATATTAGGTTTACAAAGGATAAGTATAAAGAAAACAAGTAAATCTTTCAAACAAATATAATTATCTTTAAGAATCTTCAAAATCTTCCATCTTTTGTAGAATTCTTGAATTATCATTTAAGTCCCTCTTGTTTCCTTTTCATTCATTGTTTTGTCTTATCAACTCAAAATATATTTCCCAACAATCTTCCCCTAGTTGATAATGACCAAAACCAAATAAGCACAAACTTCCCCTGAAGTTAATATATGAATGAAACATACTTCCCCTTAATCCATGCAATTCCACCAAGGTTCTATAAGTTGCAATTTGCCTTTGTAAATCTTCTTCCCCTTTTTGTATTATCCATTAGGGGACTCTAAGTAGATGCAACTTTTATTTTGACCACCACAAACCACTATCATACTTCTAATCCAGCCTTCCAACAACTCAAATTACCCTCCATGACGTGCCTTAAGATAAATGAACTTGGCAGTAGAAACTTAAACTAGCAGTAGTAATAATAACTAGCAGTAGTAAAAACCTTCATCTCGATGTAACATATAAATGGTTAAACATTTTAACATTAACCTTCCCCTGAAACCATATGTTAACCATTTCTTAAATGTAGGCTCTATGTAATGATTACTGATGAAGAAAACTAAGTATAACGAACTTGATGTAGAAGTAGAATAACCCAAACTTATGTCTTATGTCTTGTACTACCCACATGACTCCAAACTTATAAATAAAACTGTAAAATATAAGTAGATCGCAACCTCTTGACAATTATCCTCATCCTCTATGAGCCACCAGACCAAAGTGATAGCAAATGTATGCATTGAGCACCATAAGAGAAATCACACACCTTTGTTAGATTTGTCAAGTCTTCGTCACATCGTTTCTAAGCACGAACAAGTTATCTTTAAAGTGTAACACCCACTTTAAGATATGATAAGAACACGCATCCGTGGTAAGCCATTTGAGATATGACTAAGAAATCAAACCTGTGAAATGAAACCCCACTTCAACTCCTCATAAGTGATAAATAACCTTCCTTCATATCAATTAATCTAATAGTTTACGAGCTTTAAAACTTTTAAGAACATTAAAAACAAAAACAAAATCTTCTGTGTTGTGTGTATCTGTTGATATTTCTTTAACATCCTTCGTGACAAAAATCCAGGTCTTGTCTGATGTTCGAAACAACACTAACTGTATAAACATTATATCAGACGCAAATAGCAGTTTAAAACCTTTTCTCAAACATACTGTTGTTACAATCCTTGTGCGAACCTAACAATATTAACTTCAAAGCCCAAAAGCAGCATTAAACTTTCTTTTGAGCCCAAGTACCAGCAGCATAATCAACAGCACAAAGTATATATTAATCGAACCAACAGTACTAACCTCACAAATATAGGCAGTACTACAAACAGTTTTAACTTTTGAATAGCATCAGACAACGAACAGTACTATAAAATAAATCCAAGCAACAAGCAGTACTAATTCGTTTAACAACCATGTCCTTGTATACGAACAGCACAAGCGAACAATATTTATATAGTACTCGAACAGTAGAAACCTTCTGTTAGGAGCACTAACTTAACAACATTAAAAATACTTGGCAGTACTAAAACCTTTTGAACCCTAAAAAAATTATAGAACCCCAATAGTACTTCGAGCCCAATTAGTAGCAGTATTAATCGTCAAACTGGCAGTATTAAAATTTTCTTTGAGCTCCTTCCTCCCATGGCCTTTTTGTGACACTTTTATTAACAAGAAAGTGTCATTAAATCCTTTTTGAGCACAGCACCATGCGACATAATCCAAAACCCTAAAAACTAGGGTTTTGAATCTTCCTTCTTTATAAAAGATCTCTTCTTTCTCAAAAGCCAATGAATAACAATAAACCCAGGCAGCATTAAATCATACGTCTTTAGAACCATATACATAACCCATTAAACACGTCTTCACACTATGTTTCTTTTCAGAATGAAACGATGTGTAAACATACATAAACAACATCTATTGATTAGGGTTAAAAGAAACTTGTAACAGTAGACGTGCTATCCAGATAATTAAAAGAGTTGTTGATCCCATGATTTCATTAGAATAATATTCATACCTCGCCTGTATACAATCGTCTTGCATCATTATCATTAGCAGAAGAGATAACAACAACAACTCTTGTTTGTGTTAAAACAGTTGCCAACACAACTTGTATCTTCTAAAAACAGCACCATTAAGAGCTATACCTTGCAACCTTTAACACCATCTTCTACTTTTCTGGTTGTACTGAATTTACCTCATTTACCAAGAACCAGAAACCATACCTATAAAAAACATTGAGATCCTAGATATCACGAGCCCCCAGGCTCTGATACCAATTGTGGAAACTAAAAAATCGTTGTAAGCTCAGTTTGTTTAGAACTTTAATCTAGGATTAACAATAACAAAGAACAATAGAATGCATAGCGGAATAAACATTAAGAACATTCTTTATTATTGCCTAACAAGGTTTCATCATCATTTTTATACAATGACTACTACACGCCCCAATTCTACCTTGATCAATGGTAGAACGTGTTATCTAAACTATAACAAGGAATCAAAGATCCTTGAGGCTAAAACACTAAACCTAGGAGTCTCCTTAGAGAACTTGACACCTAGAACACACACACACATACTTTCCTGGTGTTTTACATCTTTACACACATAAAATAACACGACCTATATCTCTTTATGTACTAGAGATATTAGGTTTACAAAGGATAAGTATAAGGAAAACAAGTAAATCTTTCAAACAAATATAACTATCTTCAAGAATCTTCAAAATCTTCCATCTTTTGTAGAATTCTTGAATTGTCATTTAAGTCCCTCTTGTTTCCTTTTCATTTATTGTTTTGTCTTATCAACTCAAAATATATTTCCCAACACATACTTCTGACAATGTGATTTCTTACTCTCGCACCGGAGTCTAATTATGGGGTCCGTCCCGATGGTAAGGCTAACGGTTTGCTTTTATTGTGCAGGAAATCATCTCAATTACTTTGTTTAGTACAAGATCTAGCCTGAAGAGAGTATGAAGGTCTAGCCCAACAACCGATCTAAGCCCATCTTGTTTCCTGTGACATATTTTGTACTAACAAGTTGGCGCCATCCGTGAGACCAGTACACAACTGCGTTTCTTAAAATACTCACCATAAGCGAACAAGTAGAGCTCAATCTCACCCCACCCACGTCCGCCGTGCGAAACACAGTGGTAAAAGGGAAGGAGCAAACCTCAAAAAACTCAGGTAGGCCCGTGTCCAACGTAGCCCTCCGTGAGTATTGTGAGAAGTATTACCATCAGTTGTTACCAATAATAGCTTAAAAAGTCCACCAAGAAAAAATCCAGCAAGAAAAGTTGAAAAAAGTGAAAGCCCGTCTTAATTTTTAAGGATGTTCCGAAAAAAACTCAAAGATCCAAGAAGTATCACAACACTTCGAGTCCAGGACACTAGACGCAAGAGATCTTAGGAGGAAGCTAAGTTCCATACGCTCCCATAGCATATCTGGAAGTCCTGAACGAAACCCTAGTGTCTTCTCTATGATAAGACGTGACTGGTCAGAATCCCCTAGGCATCGGCTGGAAGGAAGAAGGGATGGAGGAATCTTTAATAGACTAGGAGGTAAAGGAAAGAGTGTGTCCGCACACTCGGAAAGACGCTACCATAGTTATCATTCAAGAAGAATGGATCCCGCTCCAAAAAGACATTAACACGAGGGGACATCATCACAAGATACGAAAGCATTCTCCGAAAGCGAAGATAGCAGGGGTGGACACTGGAAGTCAAGGTCGAAGAAAGAAAAGTTAAGCATTGAAGAAGATGAACTCTCCCAACTATGGGTATGCGAAGAGACAGATCCCTTCACACCCCGTATCCGCTACTTCAAAATCCAATGTTAAGATTATGAAAATCTATGTAAAAGACTCGGTCACCCCGTGTAATGTCTAGCATAGGTTAGCTTGTAGCCTTAATATTAATCGTTTAATTACCGTATGACTTATGGTGTTGGGTCGGGTCTTTACCCACATGTTAGCCCACTCTATAGCCCACTTAGTGGCACTAAACACTTGTATTTATACCCCCTTTCCAGCCATGGGAAGGGGTTGGTTGTTCATTTGATAATACACTTACTAAAGGTGTTTTTCTCTCACTAGAATTCTTCCTTTCTCTCTCTAGAAATAGGCCAACCTTCTAATCCTACCTTGTGTTATAATATCCAATATACTTCAATTGGTATCAGATCCTATGGGATGATTAGATAGATTGTGTGTGCGTTTTCTTGGTTAGTTTAGATTAAAAGTTTGGTTTTTGAAGGTTTATGGTCTTATTCTTGACACTCTTTGATTTTTACATTTGTGGTGTTAAAGTTAGTGTTTTTATTGTTGTTATAGCCTTCTAGGATCAAGTTGTGCAAAAGAAACCAAGCAAAAACGTTCAAAAGGGTGATTTTTAGGTGTTTTTAGGTGGAAAAAGTCGTATTTTTCATCATTGCGTTTTGTCTCACTGGCAATTTCTTGGTTTGCTTTTTGCCTCTTGCGTTTTGTCAGAAAAGTACACTGCATTTTGTCGTTTTGTAAAGTATAACTATACTGCGTTTTGTCTTATTGGAAGTTGTGTTTTGTCTCTTGCGTTTTGCTTCCTGCGTTTTGGTTTATTACAGGTTGCGATTTGCTTCTGCGATTTGCCTAATTGAAGACCCTTATTGCGTTTTGCCTAGGAGAGACTCTGTCCATTTCATTTCTTGGTTGCATTTTATCTCAAGGATTGGCTGCGTTTTGTCTAAAGGTCTTCACTGCGATTTGTCTACCTTTGAAGACCTACATTGCGTTTTAGTGGAAGGAAACTCTGGCAAAATTTCTTTTGCTCTGCGTTTTGTCTCCAACAACTTGAGAATTATCTAAGGATCTTCACTGCGATTTGTCTACCTTATTCTTCAACCAAACCAAACCATACCTAAACAACATATCACCTAATCTAACAATCAATCACCACTTTTAACATACAATCACTAATCATTGTACCGATCCAAAGTTTATCATAATACAAGTAATCAATCATGTCTAGTAATTCAGATGATATTCATGCGGTCAGTTCTGATACCCGCCCTCCTATGCTCGATATGACTGATTACGAATCATGGTCACAATGAATCCGATTGTACTACAAAGGAAAGGAAAATGGATTGCACATTCTTCAGTCAATTGATTAAGGACCATTTGAGCTTGGAACCATAAGGAATACACTTGGAACTACCCCTGAGGGAGGTGTTCTTCTTGGACCAGAAAGGCCTTGTACTTATGATGATCTCAGTGACAATGAGAAGAAACGATACGATGTAGATATCCGTGCAACCAATATTGTGCTTCAAGGATTATGGGAAATAGGATTGTAAAAGAACTTAATACTTGGTAGTATAACAGTAAGTCTGGTAGTATTAATTAGTTCTGGCAGTACTAAGTTAAGTCAGGCAGTACTGAAGTTTAAGTTCAATAGGCAGTACTAAAGTTAGTATTGGTCCGATATGTAGTTAAGTCCTGTTTATGGTAACATATAGAAAGGTAATAGTTATCTTAGAGAATATTTTTGAGATACTTAGGAAATGGATATGTATTAACCTTCATACGTTTTTGTAAAGCCTAGCTAGGTTTTCCTTGGTTAATTAAAAATGGGGGAACCCTACGACATAGAGTTTCATATATGTAATAGAAGCATTGAAGCTTAATAGAAATCAATAGCAAAATTAGTATTATTGTTCTTCTTAATTCTATGTGTTTTAAGAAATTCCGCAATTACCACTTGAAATTCATGTCAGTGTCTCTCACATAGTTGATTTGGATTTATTCAAGTTTGGCTATTGGTCTTACAAAGTGCTATATAGATCCAAGACCAAGGACCCCACAAGTGGTATCAGAGCCGAATATAGGACTCTGAATAAGAAGAATTTACTAGATCACAAAGCAAACACGACTCTTACAATTCTTTACAAAATGTCTCAACCTGCTAATGATGAGTTCTCACAACACCTCAGTGATGATGAAGCATCAAACCATAAAGATGCATCAGACACTGGTGCTACACCTAAACAACAACAACAGGTGATTCCTCAAACAACTGCTATCTCAAATATCAAACTCCCAATTCTGAAGAAGGAGGAGTATGATATATGGGCTATGGAGATGGAGCATTACCTTGAGTACATTGACAATGATGTTTGGAAGGTAATTCAGAATGGAAACTCCCAATAATATAATTTTCAACTGTAAAGGAAGGTAATGTTCGAATACTTTCACCAGTAACTGACTGCAGAAATTCAAGCTGTTGACAAGGAAAGGAAAGGCTAAGAATAACATGCTGAAGTCCATTTCCCAATAGGGGGGGGGGAAGGGAGAGCATATTGCGTAAGATTTCATGAATGGTATGATACAAAAGAGATCATGTGGAAGCCATCAGAACTAGGTTTGGTGGTAAGCAATTCAAAGAAAAGCTGAAGGCTGTTTTTCAAACAACAGTTTGAAGCATTTAAATAACTATTCAGAAGGGTTAGAAAGGGCATATGACATATTACCAACAATTACATTTCCTCAGTTTTGGAAGCTCATGGTGCTGAAGTATCAACTGAGGATGCAAATCATAAGTTTCTCAGATCTTTGCCCCCAGCATGGTCCAATCTGGCAATGACTATGAGAACTAAACCAGATGTTGACACTTTAATCTATTGTGATAGATTTTGTACAATAACCTTAGAGTCTTTAGCAGGAAATCACAAGTTGTGCCTCAAAAATCATCTTTTCAAGTGCTCAAAATTTTGCTTTTGTTTCACAAAGCAAAAGCATCAACCAATAAGGTTAAGTCCTGGTTTAGTTACTGTGTGCCTACAGTGCTGCACTCCTTCTACTTCTTCAACCAATATTCCTGAAAAAGAAGTTCTTGCTGGTTTTGCTGATGAAGTTATTTATTCCCTCTTTGCCAAACAATCAGAGGACTGGGACTTGCTTCATGAGAGCTAGAAAACATATTGATGAATTTTGGACATTGAAGATATGGACATAAACTGGCAAGATAGCAATAGTACTATTCGAATGAAGAAGTTCATATAAGAAAACATGAAAGGAGAGTCTGTGTGGATGGAAAAACAACCTGTTTGGCTTTGACAAAAAAGAAGCATGAATGCTTCAATTGTCACAACACTGGTCACTTTGTCTATGGGAATGTACAACAAAGGGGAGACACATGATTGGAAATAAGAAGAGAAGAACTCATTTTATCACATCAAGAAGTCTGGGAATGCAAAAGCAGAATCAGATGGCTTGCTAACAATGGATGGATGGATTGGTCAATTGGGGAGAACATATCTGAAGTTGAAGAGACAAATCAAGCACTCATGCTACAGCTCAAGTATTGAGGAATCTTTTGTGTTCTAAAACTTGCATTGATTCATACAATACTCTTTAAAACACTGTGTGATGAACTATTGAATCATTAGGATGAAAAGAAGCAGCAAATACTTGCCTATAGTCAAGCTGTTAGAAAAGACTAGTAAGCTTCAACTTTGTTACTTTTCAAAAACAGCACTTCTCTCTAAATGAAAAGCTTACAATTATCCCCCCCAGGCAATGAAATATAATGAAAAAGATGAAAAGCTTAAAAAGATATAGGAGAATAGGAATTAAAGCTGTAAAAGAAAAGGAACAATTGCTAGAAACATTAGATTCATGAAAGAATACTTCGCAAAAACTTTGGATGATAAATTAATTCTGGTATGAGTTCAAATAGTGAAGTTGGCTTATAGGATTAAATACGAATCAAACAATGATGTTTCTAAGTTATTGGAGGACGATCTAAATGAAAAGCTTACTTTTCAAGCAAAAGAAATATATGAAAAAGATGAAAAGCTTAAAAAATATAATAGAATTAGAATGAAAGCTGTAAAAGAAAAGGAACAATTGCAGAAAACATTAGATTCATGGAAAGATTCTTCCAAGAATCTTTAGAGATTAATTAATTCTGGCATGAGTTCAAGTAGTACAATTGGCTTAGTGTATCAAATAAAATCAGCCGTGAATGTTCTACTTGTTAATCTAATGACAGTGCAGGATCTATTGGAACTTACTCTGTACATTCTATTGATCTTGAATCTGAGATTTCAAGAGTACCTCAAGAAGTGTATGTGTCTAAACCTATTACAACAAATGAAAAAGGTGTGTCTGCCCCAAAATCAAAAGAGGTTGAACCTAGTTGTGTCACACACATAAAAACTCCTAGGCAACCAATCAAAGATCAAGAAACACCTAAAGTTAACAGGAAGAATTGGAATGCTATGATGGAAAGAGAACTAGGGGAAGGTTACTCTTTCACAAAGAAGAAATGTTTTGTTTGTGGTAGCCTAAGTCATTTGATCAAAGATTGTGACTATTATGAAAAGAAAATGGCAAGAGAGGCTGAGTTTAAGAAACAAAGGGTTTTTAATACTGGTAATGGGGTGGCAAAACCAGTATGGACTAATGCAAACAGGGTTAATCATGCTAATCAATTTGTTCCTAGATCAGTACAACTTAATGCTGGTAGGCCAAACATTAATTCTGTTAGGCCTAATATTAATACTGGTAGGACAAACATTAATTCTGTTAGGCCTAATATTAATACTGGTAGGACAAACATTAATTCTGTTAGGCCTAATATTAATACTGGTAGGGTAAATGTTAATTCTGTCAGGCCTAATGTTAATACTGGTAGGGTAAATGTTAATTCTGTCAAGTCTAATGTTAATACTGGTAGGACAAATGTTAATCCTGTTAGGCCTAGAGTTAATACTGGTAGTTCTAATGTTAATACTGTTAGATCTAGACAGCCAGTACCTACCAAGACCTCAAACAACTTTAGTCCTAAAAGACCTCAGGTGAATCAACTTAATCAAAGAAGGCATTTTTCTAAATCTCATTCACCTGTGAGTAGACCCATTGTTAGAAATACAGCAAGAATGACTTATTCTCATGCTGTAAAGGGAAATTGGGGAACTGCTGTTAAGACCTCAGCAGGTTATAATTGGAGAAAAACAAGACCAAACTCCAATTATGATAGTAGATCCAATTTTGTTAAAACTGTAAATGTTAAAGGACCACAAGGCAGACCCAAGCCTATAAAGGCCTGGGTCCCTACGAGAAACTAATTTCTCTTTTTGGTGGTCAACATTAGTATGGTAAATCCCTAGCTATATTTGAGGGGAGGACTTTTTTTATAGTTTGTTCTTAGCCTGATCTATGGATAGTGGTTTTGAGAATTGGCAAGCTACAAGGGATTGGAGAATTTTCAGGTGTTGGTTTCACTTCAACACGACAAATGGTAATTAATTCACCATGTCTAACCGACACTAAGAATTAGGGGTGAGCACGGTCCAAGGACCGGACCGGACCGACCTTAGACCGAGACCAAAACTAGCCAAATTGGCTATTTGGTATGTGCTTAAATACACATACCTTTTACCTTTAAAAACGAGCTGAAATAACCAAAAACGGACTTAAAATGCCAAGCACAGAAGGGTTAGGTCATATCAATTTTCAAAAACCTAAACAAACTGTGAAGGGAAACCTTGTAAAGTCCTACCTTCCAAAGTTTTAAAAATGACCATACATGTTTTGCCTGCCATAAAGGAAAACTCAACAAGGCCTCCTGAAGCCTAATTAGAAAATTAATTACTAAGCCATTACAAACACCATGCATATGATCATTTTGGTCCTACTTCTGTAAAAAGCATTCAATCATAGCAAGTTATTGCCTGTAATTACACGATGCATTGTACTAGATTAAGTTGGGTCTTCTTTTTGGCTCTAAGATAAACTAGGGCATTCTTCAGAACTTTCATTAGGCAGATTGAAAACCAGCTTAGTCCACAGGTTAAATCATTAGATCAGATAATGCACTGAATTTAAGAATAGAAATAAATGCTTGAATTTATGTGGAAACCAGTGGAATAAAACAAGAATATAGCAATGCCGAACTCCACAACAGAATGTGTACGTTGAAAGAATGAACATGGACCGTAATTGAGCTGCTAGAACATGCTAGTAGCCTCCACTCTTAACACCACTTTTGTGCGGGCAGAAAGCAGGTAAGTACTGCTTGCTATACTTTTAATAGGGTAAGAGTGACTAAACCTCAAAACAAAACACCATATAGCTTTTATTTGCCACAACCAATTACAGCTACATAAGACCCTTTTTGGGTGTCATTTTACAATTTAGATACTCTTAGTGTGCTCGGCAAGTTTGCATGGAAAATCCGAATGAGGAGATCTTAGTGTGTTACTCCTAAATAACAAAGACTATAGGTTTATAACTTAAAGTAAAAACCAAAAGAGGTAGAAGTAAATCTACATGACAAATTTTCTTGAAGATAAACCCAATGTAAAAGGAGTAGGGTATAGATGGATGTTTGATATTGATTATCTTACTGATTCTATGAACTATATTCCTGTATCTTTGGAAAATCAAGCTAACCCACATGCAGGTGCTTCAGAAGTAGCTAACATTGCAGGTACTTCACAAACTTCAAGTTCGAATGCCTCTGAGGAAAAAGATGAGGATGTAGAGCTTATTGTTGTGCCTTTAATTGTGAAGAGTCTTGAAGAAAAAACTGAATCAAGGAAATCTTCCACAAATTCAAAGAAAGAGGAGACCTTGACAGAACCTCAACAAGAGAATAAGGCTTCTTCTACTGACACTTCAGAAGATAATCCTAAGGTTCTAGCTTTTAGAAAAGAGTTAGAAGAAATTGCTCTAAAGCATTTAGGGAAAATATCTGAAAATAGCTCTACCAGTATTCCTTCAGTTAATACTGGTAGTGAGTCAGTTAATACTGGTAGTTTTGATCCTGATGATTCACCTATCCCAGAGCTCGAAATCTTTCACAATCTGAGACAAAGGAATTTATTGATGAGGCATCTTATTATGAAGAAGAGCGTGATAACAGACTTCAATAGCCTACAAATCAGAAATTGAAGTCAGTCCTACTCCTACTCTTAGGATTCATAATATTCACCTGAAAATTCAAATCCTTGGTGATCCTAAGTCAGTTGTGCACAACAGAAGCAAAGTGCAACAAAAATCAGGAGCTCATGCACTTTTTAGCTTTATTCAAAAACAACAAAGAAACAATCACAAAGATCAACAACATTGTTTATTTGCCTGTTTTCTATCTCAGGAGGAACCTAAAAAGATTTCTGAAGCTCTACAATATACAGGATTGAGGTTCAAGCCATAGCAAGAGGAGATGTTTACAAGTTTAAAAGCTGCAACAAGTAATGGTTCTTGTAGATCACCTCACGAATTAAGGTGACTGATAAAAATGGGTCTACAGAAATAAACAGATGAAAAGGATGTTGACAGAAATAAGGCAAGATTGGTCTGGCCCAAGTATACGCAAGAAGAAGGTATTGATTAATTAATAGGTTTTTGCTCCCTAAAGGCAAAGAATATAAGCTATCAGGTTATTTTTAGGCCTTTGCCTCATATATGGGGTTTCATAGATATACCAAATGGATGTAAAAAGTGTCTTTCTGTATGGCACTATAGATGAAGAGGTTTATGTCTCACAACCCCTGCTTTGTGATCCTATCACCCAAAAGAAGTTATAAGGTGGTCAACAAGCTTTGTATGGATTTGTCATCAAGCTCCTAAGTTGTATGCTACTCTATCAACATCCTAGAGAAGCATGATCACAAGAAGGGTACTATTGATAAGACTTTAATTTATTCTAAAAGGGACAAGAAGGATATCATGATGGTTCAAGAGTAAATGATGATGATAATCATTTTTGGGATTCTACCAAAAAGTCTTGTTTGATGAGTTTGAAGCCTTGATACAGAGCAGATTTCAGATGAGTTCTATAGGAGAACTCACATTTTTCTTAGGATTACAATCCACACAGAACAAGGCATGAATCTTCATATCTCAGGACATTAATGTAGCTAAGATACTGCACAGAAATTTTGAACTGGTAAGATGTGAAAACTGCAAAAACCCCCATGGAGACCAACGGTGGCATCTTGACAAAAGATGAGGAGCTGTTAGATGTGGATGTGCACATATACAGATCCCTGAATAGTTCTCTCATGTATTTAACTGCCCTCTAGGCCTTATAATGTATGCAGTATGAGTTTGTTCTCCGTTTTCAGTGTCACCTCCCAAACTTCACATCTTAATGCTACTGAAGAGAATCTTTAAGTACCTTAAGGGCAAACCACATTTGGGCTATGAGGTATCCTAGAGAATCAACCTTTTGACCTGGAATCATTCTCTGAAAGTGATTATGTGGGTCCCAATCCTTGACAGGAAATCCACTACCGTTGGTTGTCAATTCTTTGGACAAAGACGTCTCTCATAGGCAATGCAAGAAACAGACCATAGTAAGCACTTCTACAAACTGAAGCTGAATATTTTAGCTGCTAAGCCCAATATCTTATGGACAAGTATGTGGGTTCAAAAATCAACTACTGGACTATGTTTCAATTTTAAGAATACAAAATCCACATTGATAATGAAAGCATAAATCTGCAGTTGTGAAGAACCCCAATATCATTCCAAGACAAAGCACATCGAACACGCCAGATACCATTTTATAAGAGATTATTATGAAAAAGCTCATTAGCGTGGCAGAAAAATTTCACACAGACTTAAAATGTTCTGCTGACTATTGACTAAACCTTCTTTGATGCCCACGTATTAATACTTAGTGGTTAGTATTGGGATGATAAACACAAGCTACATTTAAGGGGAGCTAAATTGTAAATATGTGTTAAAACTTCTGTAGTTAGATTTAACTAAAAAATCTGGCTTAAGTAGTAGAAATACTGGTAGTTATTATATTAATTCTGGTAGTTAGTAGGTAATTAATTCGAGTAGTTCGTAAATTTAATTCTGGTAGTTAGTAGTATTAATTCTGGTAGTTAGTAGTATTAATTCGGGTAGTTAGTTTAAGTTAAGTCTGTCTATACAAACTCTTGCAGCATGTTTTTCTTTGTTTTAGATTAATTCTTCCAGGAATAGCATGGATTTGCATAGATAAGGCAGGTGTGAAAAGGTCTTTTGTTTTGTCAATCTTCAGTAAATACTTAATTTAATTCTGGTTGAAAAAGAGTCAATTCGGTTGTATCATAATTAATTCTGGTTGACCAAAGTTAAGTCCGGTAGTGTAAATTTTAATACTGGTAGGTTATTGTTAGTGCTGGTTGCGAGAAAATTGACTTTCTCTGTTTAAACACTGTTTAAATGTTACCGTTACAGATTTTTATGGTGCTATTGTCGTTAACAGAGAAGTTATATATAAAGATACTGTTTGTATTTCCCCCCTTTCCTTCATACTTAATCGTTTATTGCATATCATCCTTTTCGCAAAGTAAAATCCACTTTATTTTTATAAAGAATATAGTCAATTGTCTTGTTACCAGCATCTACAACCTCACTCGTATCTAAACCCAGTAAATTTTCAGTTCAAGTCACTACCTTTTATTACTTTCAATTCATGGCTCAATTAAAATACTTCGACAAACACAATCAAGTGGGGTTCTGCGCACATTAATATAAGCAGCAACGCCTGATAAAGTGGCCGGGTTTGAGCAGAGATAGTAGACTTTCGAAAGGTTTCCAACCTCATGTATGCACTTTACAACTACTAATCCTACTATCTTAAATGGGGGAAATTCCTCATCAAACAGTTTGTTGAGGCAGACTGCTCACTGCTCAACACTCTTGCTGATAGGGACTCATAATTACCCAGCAACTATTGATACCATTGTGTATGCAATCACCGAGGCATCTATTAGAAATAAGCTTCAATTAACAAATGCTTCAGGGATTACAATGTTGCCAAACAATGAGATTTTTGAGGGGATGAGGCATATGGGGTATCCTACTGACGGATCTTTTACCTTTTGGAAAAGCTTTTTCACACCCCAATGGAGATTTTTAGTCAACCATATTTTGCATGTAATGATGATGTCAAGATGGTGGCATTGATCAATTTGGTAGCAATATTGGCATACTTTATTTTACGAGCTTTGATTTGTCTTCCACTAGGCAGAGTTTATAATTTTTCAAAACTAATTTTTGATGGCATGGTGGCAAACTTGAAAAGCAAAACAAAGTTTTTGATGTATCCTCGTTTTCTGCAACTGATTTTGGATATTCAAACGGAAAACAAACACCCTTATCTGGCTGTGACCCTGACCAAAAAGATTTTTGGGAATATGAAAAGGGGTTTTAGAGGGGCCAACCAAGACCTTTGTTGCCTCGCTATCTAGAGCTTGTTGCTAACTCAACCTTAACTAAGTCAAAACAGTCAAGAAACATCCTGATGTGGCTATCAATCATCAACCATCATCATCCACAATATCCAGAGAACATCTACAAAATGGCCTGCCTACACCCCGTACAATCTCCACCACCTATAACTACACCTATCCCTGCATCTACACCTATACATATCCCTGAAACTGACCCTTAACCTATAGAGCAACCTTTTGAGGAACCATCTCCTGCACACCAACACTTCTCATCCCCCACAATAGAATGCCCAAGAGCAGATGACTGTGGATGATTTGCTTCAATTAGTTCCTCAATTAAAGACAAGAGTTGATAGTCTGGAAAAGGATCTCAAGCAAACCAAGCGACAAGGGGAGTGCATTGTTGAATTTGTCAAAGAAGGTGAAGAAGTTGGAAGGTATTTTGAAGAGGAGAAATGTGGTCTTCTCAGACTCTGAAGAGGAAGAACCTGAGGATCAGGGGAGGAAAAGTCAAGATGGTCCTCTAGTTTCATTGGTACAAGGGCTGGTTACTCCCTCTAAGACTACTGTCAACAATGCATCAGGAGAGAACAAGTTGAAAGACATAAGCCCTAAAACATTAAGAAGTCAGCTAAAACACTCCAGGGTTGCCTCTTAAAAGCCAAAGTCAATAGCAAGGGAAGGAGGTATAAGAGAATGAAAGAGTCTAAGGAAAGAAGGTTGTCACTAGCTTTGGATTTTTCAAGAAGAAGTTGCTAACTGGTAAGCTGAAAGAGTTAATACTGGCAGTATAAAAGTATACTGTAGTGGAAAAGTAGTGTACGTAGTGGGCAAGTTAGTACTGACAGTTAAAAAGAAAATTAACAAGTCACTATTCCTTTCACTGAATAAAGGCCAAAGAGAAGTCAAAGTCTCTTAAGATCAATTGAAGAAGGCTCCTAGAAGACTAAGGAACAAATTCTACAGGAGAAGCCTAGTCTAGCTGAAGCTATTTAGAAGATTGGATACTTTGGAGAAAGAACAGAGGCTAAACAATACACTTGGATTCCTCTTGCACAAAGACATTGCAGAAGAAGAAGAATAAATGAACATCACAAAGGCAAAGAAGAGCTCAAGTTCAATTGAGAAGCTCAGCATTACACAGATGAAGATTGGGGCATCTTATAAGAGCAAAGATTGAAGCTAATGCAGAGTTGTCTAAACGAATGTTGCTAGGAAGTGGCTTACAAGGAGAATACTTTGCAAAAGAAATGGTTGAACATAGTAAATCAAAGTCACATAAACAATTTGCAGAGGAAAGAGCAAACTACAAAATCCTAAACCCATGACTCAATCACAAGCTGAGAATATATATGAAGAATCTGAAGAATCAGGGGACATGGAAGCTGTCTCAGCTGAAGAATTTAAGTTTTGAAGAAATAAAAGAAGAATTTGATAAGCTGGTGAAGCAGGTTGAATCTTTTGCACCTATAAATTTTGAAGCAAAGATTTGGTGAAGAACTTCAAACAAAGACTTATTCCAAAAAGCGACACAAAGAGTGACAATCAAAAGATGAACAGAGCTCTACAAGAAGACTGGAAAGAGGAGAAACAGATAGGCTATAAAGATACAATCTGTAAAGACTCTGATGAGGATGAATATGAAGCTAGTAAAGATGTTGATCCTATTTCAGGTACTAATATTCCTGTTAATCCAGTTCTTGTGGCTATAAAACCCACATGTATAGCTACTTATAAGATCATCAA
This sequence comes from Tanacetum coccineum, assembly GCA_026074375.1. Lineage (NCBI taxonomy): Eukaryota > Viridiplantae > Streptophyta > Magnoliopsida > Asterales > Asteraceae > Tanacetum > Tanacetum coccineum. The sequence goes on from BQNB010010047.1 coordinate 29,081, forward strand.
GCAAGGAGAGAAAGGTGTGTACCAAATTGTTAGGGAAGATGGAACTGATATAGTTACATAAATTTTAGGTTTATGCTGAAAGGACTTAACTAAGGGATGATCTTACTCGAATTATAAGGATTGTCATAAAATAGATATGGAATGAGTGGACCCAGAGGATGAACTGAGAAGGTAACTTTGGGAATATTTAAAGAATATCTTTTAGAGGAACCCCATGTAACAGATCCTATCTTGGAGTTCATTTAGGTCACCAAAGGGAAAACATAAGTTGGAGATTATTATACTACCTTGCAAAGTACATTGCACTTAAATTCCTTAGAGGTCATTCAGATATTTATATGTTGACTGACAAGGAAATATCCGTATCCTATCTGAGGTATGTAAAGCTATGCTAGATAAAAAGCTTCAAGGAGGAAAACCAGATGAGGATTGCTACAAACTTTTGAAATGGATGGAGAAGCAAGCTGGCATTAGCGAAGGAATAGAGATAGGAGAACAACACTTGGTGGTGGTGCCTATGCACTAACACAAACAAATGGTTATCAGTCCACCCTGTCACAACAAACAGACATAAGGATTGGCTTGTCCAAGAGCAAACGGCTCTTGGTAAAGACTTCTCAAATCTGTTAATGGCTGACAATTTGCCAAAAATTGTATGGTTATCAACTCACCATATCTGGTTAGTAAAGAGTTGGCTAGCCCACAAGTTATGGTTTGTGGTAAAGGCTGTGGAAAACCATAACTAGTCCATGAGGTTATGGCTCATGGTAAAGACAAATTACAAATCCATATTAGATGGTTGACACTTTACCAAAAAGTGGATGGTACATCAACTCACCAAGTTTCATGTACAAAGAGTTGATATGGTAATCAATCCACCATGGAATTTACCTTTTCTAGGTGCTAAAGGATTGACTAGACCTGAGCAAACGGCTAGAGGTAAAGGCATATCAAATTCATTTATGGCTGTAATGGTTTTACAAAAACCATATAGTATTCAACTCACCAATGTTTCATGTACTGAGAGTTTAAATGGTTTTCAGTCGACCATGGACATGCACCTTTCTGGTGGCCAAAGGACTGGCTACTCCAGAGTTAATGGCTAACTGGTAAAGAGACATCAAATCCATTTAAAGTTTCAATGATTCACCTCTCACAGGAGTTAACACACCTGGAAGTGATGAGAATAGTCTGAAACTATATGATTTGATGTACATATAGTCAATGTAGCTGTTTAAGTGTTGCTGATATGAAGTGTTGCTGAAAAGTTTTGAAGAATAGTTGCTGCAAAGATCAAAAAGAGATGATTTGAAGAATTGCAGCTCAAGAATAATTCGAAGAGTTTTGTTTACAACATCCTCAGGAAGCTCAAATTGAAGACACTTGAAGAAACTTGAAGTTCACAAGTGAAGATCAAGTTAGGGGAGGATTGTTGGGAAATATATTGTAAAAGACTTAATACTGGTAGTATAACAGTTAAGTCTGGTAGTATTAGTTAGTTCTGGCAGTACTAATATTAAGTCTGGCAGTACTATAGTTAGTACTGGTAGAGTGGCAGTACTATAGTTAGTACTGGTCGTGTTTAGTTAAGTCTGTTTATGTAACAGAATAGTGATAATAGTTATCTTAGAGATATCTTAGGAAAGGATATGCATTATCCTTTCACACGTTTTGTATAGCCTTTTAGGGTTTCCTTGGTGTATAAAAGGAACCCTACGGCATAGAGTTTTATATAACAAATAGTAGCATTGAAGCTTAATAGAAATCAATAGCAAAGTTAGTATTATATTGTGTTCTTCTTAATACTTGTGTTAAGATTCCGCATTAACACGTGGTATTCATAGTCAGTGTCTCTCACATAGTTTATTTGGATTTATTCAAGTTAGATATTGTCTTACAAAGGATATATAGATCTAAAACCAAGGACCTACAAGTGGTATCTGAGCCAATAGAGGGACTCTGAGTAAGAAGAATTACTAGAACCACAAACAAACACTCACTTTCAGATCTTTACAAATGTCTCAACCTGTTAATCAAGAATCACATGAGTTTGGCGGGAACAATCCATATATTCAAAGAATATAATCAACACTCACATTTGCCTTACATAACAATATTCCCATATTGTTAACCGACAATGGACATATTTAGAATGATAAATCATTCAAGGATTAAACATACAAATATAGAATAACAGTTATTATGTGATGAAAAACAAACATCAAGTATCTTTTATTCATCAGAAAATAAAAACTGTCTTACAATTCCAAATTATCCAAATACTAATAAAACACAGATTTACATGAGACTACTAGCTGGTATCATTCCTATTTTCTTAGTTAATTCAGAATGTTTAGGAAATGCTAAAGCCTTTGTAAAAAGGTCAGCTAAGTTTTCATCTGTGTCAACTTTTTTTATCTTTACATCACCCATTTCTATGGTTTCTCGAAGATAGTGAACTTTTACGCGAAAATGTCTTGCACCTTTAGTGACTCCATGATCTTTCCACTATTGTTATGGCTCCAGTATTATCAAAATACATATTTTAAGGTTCTCAAAGGTGGGAACAACACCAAGTACAGAAATGAATTTGTGAATCCATACAGCCTCTTTCGATGCATCAAATGCAGCGATATATTCAGCATATGTAGATGAAGTTGCAAAAATACTTTGCTTTGTGCTTTTCTAGTCAACAACACCTCCATTTAAAACGAATATATATCCAGTCTGAGACTTCATGTAGATCAGCACCGTCAGTATCCACATCATGGTAGCAAGAAACCCGAGCATCCGTCGTTTTGTATCACCTTCGTAAACAAGAAACATATCCTTAGTATTGCGAAGATACTTTAGAATGTTCTTAACAGCAGTCCAGTGAACTTCACTAGGATTCTGTTGAAATCGACTTGTTATGTTCTGAGCGAACGCAACATCAGGACGAGTACATCTCACAGCATACATAATTGATCCAACAGCCAAGGAGTATGGATATTTATGCAGCGCCGGAATTTTAGCAGTGTTATGACGCACAGCCTGTGATTAACTAAATTTAGCTTTTTCTTTTTTGCATTGGGAATTGTTCCATCGTGGAATTTTCCATGTAAAATCTCTTCATGATTTTCTCAATGTAAAGCACATTGTACATAAATCAATTAATCGGCTTTTTTATCATCCTCGGTAGATCTTTGATTCAAGAAAATGCACGCTTCTCCTATACTTTCCATAGAAAACATCTTCCTAGAAAGGATTGTACATCTTGTAAATTTGAATATAGTATCCCATGATTAATATGTCATGACATACCAAGATTAGGAAAGTGACATCACTCCCGCACTACTTTTACATATACACATGGCTCATCAACGATTGTGACTGATCTAAATTTCTTTAATTTCATCATCAAATCGTTTATTCCATTGCTTGATGCTATGCTTAGAGCCATAAATGGAAACGCTTTGAAGCTTGCCATACTAGGTTGGAAAAATTTTTGGCTAACAAAACTTTTAGGTTGCTCCATGTATACCTCTTCATTAAGATATCCAATGAGGAAGGCAGCTTTGACATCCATTTGCTAAATCTCATAGTCATAAAACGCAGTTATGGCTATAAGAATCCTAATATCTCTAATGTGCTGGCATAAGAGAAAGAACATGGGGTTTGAGTGAAGCCCTTCGTTACTAGACGAGCTTTATAGGTGTGTACTTCTCCATCCATGCCGGTCTTCTTTTTAAAGAGCCATTTATGACCAACGGTTTTGCCATTAGGAGGAAGATCAACTAACTCCCAGACTTCGTTGTCTTTCATGGATTGCATCTCCACATTCATAGCATTAAGCCATTTGTCGGATTCAGGATCCAACAATGCGTCTTTATAGTTAACAGGTTCACCGAGATCTCCTAACTCATGTTCCTCAGCATCGACGTATAAACACAATCGATCTGTGGGATGGCATGTCCTTGTGGACCTACGAATGGGATTGATATCACTTTGAGGTTCATCAGTTTCTTGATCATCCTCTTCATGATTTAAGCTAGTGTCTATAGAAGGATGCGTATCTTCTTCTTGAATAATTTCAAGATCTTCTAGACTCCCACTTGCTTCTTGATCTATAATATCATTCTCAAAGAACTTAGCATTTCGGGTAACAAAGACTTTGTTCTCGGGTGGGTAGTAGAAAGAATATCATATCGTTTCCTTTGGGTATCCTACAAAGATACACTTAAAAGATTTGGGTTCTAGTTTGTCAGGTTTGGTAAGTGTATCATGCTTAACAAGCGCCTCACAACCCCAGACTTTTAGGTAAAACAGCTTAGGGACTTGCCCATGCCATACTTCGTATGGTGTCTTATCAACCTTCTTAGTTGAAACCATGTTGAGAATGCGTGCATCAGACTCAAAGGCATAATCCCAAAAGGACTTTAGAAGAGTAGTTTGACTCATCATGGAGCAAACCATGTCTAGCAGTGTTCTCTTCTCCTCTCAGACACACCATTATGTTATGGCGTGTAAGGAGGAGTTCGATAGGCAATAATCCCATGCTCTTTTAGATGATCTAAAACCTCTTGACTCATATATTCACCTCCACGATCAGAACGTAGTGACTTAATGGTCTTCCCGAGTTGGTTATCTACTTTCTTTTGAAATACTTTAAAAGTTTCAAACACTTCATGTTTATATTTAAGCAAGTAAACATAACCATAACGACTAAAGTCGTCAGTAAAAGTGACAAAGTAGTAAGCTCCTTGTCTTGACATTATCTTAAATGGACCACATACATCGGTGTGGATTAGTCCAAGTAGATCTGTAGCCCTTTCTACTTGATGTGAATAAGGTTTTCTTGCCATCATTCCAGACATGCAGGAAACACACTTTTTAAAAGACTTGATGTCAGTTGAATCAAGAAGTCTATCATTTTGCAACTTCTCAATGCGTTTCTTGCTAATGTGTCCAAGACGACAGTGCCATAAGAGAGCAGAGTCCAAGTTAAGCTTGGCTCTTTTATTGCTTACAGCATACACAGAACTATCATTTGTATTAGAAGAAGACAATACAATTTTATAAATATCATCCCGTGGGATAACATTAAAATAAATCAAATTATTCTTAGAAACAGAAATTGAATTATCATTCTCAAAGCGGTTAACAAAACCATCCTTGTACAAACGTGAAACTAAAATGATGCCTCTAGTAATAGAGGGAGCATAATGACAATTGTGTAATATTAAAACAAGTCCACTAGGAAGACACAAGTGAAATTCTTCAATAGCTTCAACTCCTGCACGATGACCATTGCCCACGTACAGACTTAAAGCTCATGGCTTCAGTTTCTTACTTCCCTTGAGACCCTGAGTAGTTATACAGATATGAGTACCACAACCCGTATCGTAAACCCAAGATGTACTAGGAAAAGAATAGAGTTCTATGGTGAAAATACCTGAAGTGCTAGCTCCATGAGATAGCTTTTTCTTTTTCAGCAACTCGGCGAGATAAACGAGACAATTCCTTCTCCAATGACCTACTTCACCACATTGGTGGCAGATCGCGTCCTTCGCAGGATTATCCTTCTTGGGTGTTGGAGGATTCTTAGGTTTAGGAGCAAAATGTGGCGCTGGCACAGGTGCATAGCCCATCTTTGCTTTCCCTTTCCCTTGATTTCCCTTAGCAGCCTTATGCGGTTTCTTCTTTTGGTTTTTCTGGACCCTTCCTGCTCTTATTGCATGAAGTGCAGGTGCAACATCATTTGGTAGTAGAGTTTGCTCATGTAGCTTAAGCATTGCATACAACTCAGTCACGGTCTTCCCCATGTAATGCATGTTGTAATTTTGCATAAAACTGTCATATTCTTTTCTTAAAGAGACCAAGATGAGCCTCACTGCAAGGTTTTGAGTCATGGCATGACCGAGACGTTCCAAATTGTCTATATAACTCTTCATTATGAGAACGTACGAGCTTACAGACTGTCCTTCTTCTTGTTTGCACGCGTGAAATTCTCTCACGTCCTGAAGAAGTGACAATGCCTCGCTTGGTTGTGGCATACAACATTTTTAGTTCCTTTAGCATATCATATGTACCAAGTTGTTCCAGATTATTTTGGATATCTGGCTCCATGGTCATAAGCATAAGACCAGTAATTTCCTTCGAAGCCTTGACCCATGCAGAGTGGGTGTTTAGGACATTCGAAGGAAGTACTTGTCCAGCAGGTGGAACTGGCATTGCTGGTATTGGCTGCTCCAAGAATGGTAACCTGTCTTCAACTGATAGCATAATCTGAAGATTGCGGTACCAGTCCATGAAGTTAGGTCCAGTTAGTTTTTGTTTCTCAAAGAACGACCTGAATACCAAATTATTTACGACTGTGGTAGTCATCTACATTCAGAAAAAGTTCAAATTATTAGTATTTTCTATAATTAAATTCTTAATATAATCAACTACCCAATTAATTTACTAATTAAGACTAAGATGCAACTTGACCTCTCACTTATTACCAAAAGTTTGACCAATGAGTAAACAAGTAGGGCAAGAGGTAAGCGACGAGCGTTAATTGCATTTGATGTAACTCTTAGATTTATGAGACTTGTCATAACATTAGTAAACACGTAATAATGTCAAGAGCATGTTTAGTCTCATCTTCTTCCTTAGGTCCAAGGTCTAACCAAGCATACAAGATTTAAGTCCACCAAGCAAGAACGTTCAATAATTGCCATAGGTCTGACCAGTGAACGAAATTCACCATGGGTTGGAATGACCCTAAGGTCTGACCAAAGAGGCCATGCCAAATGCACGTGTTCTTGGTTGCCTAGCATAGACTTAAAATTTTCACATAGGGTATTCACATAAAAGTGTCAAAAGCGTATACAAAGAGGCATGCAAAACAACTTTGTAGCACTTATTTAAAAAACCTTAAAGACGACATTGTAGTAATACATTGGTTCTTGGTAACTCCAATCGAACGCATAAAGAAGCGGAGAACCAGGTCAGCGCGAAGCATATTAAAAACCTGGATTGTTTAGGAATGTCCGCTTTAAACTTTTCTTATAGTTTGTTCTAATAGATGAGCCGTACTTTCTAATAATTCATAATGTCCAGTTTTTAATTAAACAAGAAATCAAGTTTCATAGTTTAGAGTCTTATTAATTTTCTCAAAAATCAAGTTTTCCACGAAACAAATAGCAGGTCACAATGAACATGTATTAGGCGTGTAATTAATAGACCGGTTTTAATATCATCTTTTTCTTTAAGTATTAGTCTGTATTGCATACAAATTAGGCGTGTAAACGAGTAATCAAGTAAAAATTATGCACATAAGCAGACAAATACAAAAGATGACATTAAATAAACAAGTAAACATGTAATATCCGAGTTCTCATGCGAGTCGTTTTCATCTATGTGCCTAGATCGCCCCATTCATCATAAAAGTGATTGAGTAGGTCTCATGGCCAGAAAAGGAAACACAATCAGACTAAATATTTAAAAGATCTAGTTTCTAAAAAATAAAAGATTTTATTACCATAAATAAAAATCAAGATCTTTTAGATATGTAGTGTGATTAACAATCATAATCATAATCAAAATCAAAAAGGAAACAAGTCTACTTGATTAACAATTTAAATTTAATTCCTTTTTAACATATATTAACAATTAATAATTTTCAAGATCTAGATCTAACATATTTTATTAATTATAGCAAGGATAATCTTTGCCATATTTGCAAGAAAACAATAGATAAAATATAAAACGCAACAGATCAAGCAAAAATTAAATCCTAGGGCGTGATACACGGCATATAATTTTATTTTAAAACGTGTAACCCATAATACCAAAATGAGTTGACTCGTGATGCCACTGTTGGGATTTAACAAACTAGGTAACCAATTAGCTACGAGTACACAGCGGAATGGGTCTAGTTTTAGCATATAGATTAACACATAAAATAAGTAAACGATTACTTACCTCTTGATCTTGAAAACAAACGAGTGGTTAAACTACCACATCTACGGCTGCTTACACAATCACGTCAACGGAACACGCCAAGTTGTCTAGCCTTGACTTCACGAACTACGATCCAAACTCACCCTTGATTGAGCTTGAACCGAAAACCAAACACCACTTGTAGCTAGAACCGAAAACCTTGAAACCCTAATTAAGGTTTAACCGAGTTTCGGTTGAGGAGAAAATCAAGAACCGAAAATCAAACTTGGGTTCTTGATTTTGTTGAACAAGTAAGCCAAAACACCCTTATATGATCTTGATGTCGAACAAGTGGAGAACAAGAAAACCAAAAAACCCCTTGTGGGTTTTATCGAATTCGGAGAAGGGGAGAGGAAACGAAAATCCATAAAAGGTTTTTAGGGTTTTGATTGAGGTTTTGGGAGGAGAAGAGGACACCGAAAATTCTAGATGATTTAGGGATTAAAGAGTTGTAGAATGAATGATTATGAGGGCTAAGGGTTGGAGTATATATACTACCCAAACCCCAGTTCTAGATAAACTAGAATTCCCCTAAATTCTAATCACATACCAATTCCATTCCCTTATCTCCAAATTGAACTAAAACACTATTCTAGAAACCATAAGGGGCCGGCCACTTTGAGGCACCCCCTATGGTTCGTGCTTTGTTCAATTTATCCCCTTAGTTTATTATTTAAAAGTTCGTTAAGTTAGTAATACAAGTAATGATATTAACGACTATTTAAATATTTATTTCGTGATGTAATAAAACGTATTCTTCGTGTATTAACGTGTGTGCCCCAATAGGCTCACGTATTTCTAACGTATAACACGGAACCAACTCACATAATCCAACACAAACTAACTGTACTTGGAAACTCTCATAAGCTCTCATGGCCTTTACCTCATGCATACCCTAACTCATGTTTCCTTCCATACATATAACATACCTAACGTTAAAATGTAATGCATCTTCAATGCAGTAAAAGAAAACGCACATTAATGAATCAATTTTGCAAAAGGTATTTTTTAGAAGGGTTTTGCTAAACTATGTCCATCAGGTAGAGATTAAAGTGTATTTAATACACATAAACTTTCCTAATTAACAAGAAAATGCATTGAATACGCATTAAATGAACTTATTAATTACTATATTTGAATGAGTATTTAATGCATTTCCTAGTTAATTAGGAAAGTTAACCTCTGCCCGGTGGGCAAAGTTTAGCAAAACCCTTTTTAAAAAAGCAAACTGGGACTATAAAAGACCTCGATTTTGCCAGTTGCAAATTTAAGCCTTCGGATTTGCCCCCTTATATAATGTCAACATTAAATTCATTTTGATCAATACTAAATCAAATTACTTATTCATAATAAAAAAAATATACATCCATTTGCTATTTAACTTTAAAGTTTTGAAATTTTAATATTAGGTGTAAAACAACCTTATATTCTAATTATTAGTTAATATAATTTATGATCCAATTTTCATAATTTGTATTAAGTATATAGACTTAACAAATAAACCATATACTTTAAACACTTAGAAGGAACATATTTGTTATAATAGATTGTTTTGTTATTAAACTTATCTAATACTATAAACTTATATATATAATAAGGGTATAAAATAAAGTTAAGCATGAGTTTATTAAGAAAATGCTAATAAAATACCACTAGAAACTTCAGTTGATTTTTTAGATGAACAATCTTAATAGGATTATATGAATAAAATTAACTTTATACTAAAATTTTCTCATATAACCAAAGGTTAAAACATGATATAATACCACTACTCATTCAACTTATGCTATATTAAAATGTCCACATGAACATGACTCAAAACTAAGTCATTATATTCAAAAGTAAAATACTTTTAATCACATATAGATTTATTTTATCAATTTTCCAAGGCCAATTTTTTAAAACTTATTAATCTTAAATATAATAGCGAAGCAAACGACGAATGTATTAAAGTGCAAAAAACACCATCTTTTACACTTTGGTTTGGTCGGTGTTTCTGGGCTGCCCAAACGGCAGTTTTGGTTCGTCTTTTTTAGGTTCAGATGTTTCGATATACACAGGGCGGGATAAGCACAGACTCACCAACACACACATTCAGCGATACACATACATACTTTTACTCAAACAAAATGATGGGATAGGGAGCAATAATGTTTAAGTGCGCTCGGTTATTTCGCTGCATGTATTGCTGCCTTCTTAAATATTTACTTTATTGATCTATTATTGTGTTCAATGATTTGTAAAAGTGTTTTACATTCTATTTTATAGTTTTACAGTGTTATTTTTGTTGTTTTTTATTTCATTATTTAAACTTAGGGCTGTATTAGGGTGTTTTGGTTGAAACGAATGTAGAAGTATTTTCATCATGCACTAGGTTTTTATTAGAGTGTAATTGTAGCTAGCAAAAAATTAATTATAAGGTGTTTGTGTTGGCGTTTAATGTTTGGTTTTGAGGTAGAGTTGGTTGTTGCATGTTATGGAATTGCAGTTTGTAGTGTGATGGCAACCTTATTTCCACTGCCAAATGTGTCATGCTAAGGTTTCGGTCTTAAAGTGTATTATAGTTTGTGGCATTTAATGTTGTTATTTGTTTAAAAAAATGTTCCTTGTGTGTTGTTGGGATTTATTGATTTGATGATACAAAACAATGAAACAAGAATGAAATAAGAAGGAAACAAAAGGATCAAATTCTTCAAGTATGAAATTATACAATGGTGGAAGATTCTAGAAGATTTGATCAAGGAGATAAAGATTAAAGTTAGGAAGATTTAGTTTCCTAATACATTTATGTTTCCTTGCAAACCTAGATGATCTCTATTATATAAAGAGATCATCAGGCGTGACTTTTTAACTGTGCCGACAAAAAAATGTAGACTCTAGTATGGTTAATCTTTGAGAACACAGGTTTCTTTGATCCTGTTATAGGTATACCGTTCAATACTGATCATATAGAATTAGGCTTGTGTGATGAATGTTCCCACGTAACCGCTTTAAGTGTAAACCTAGAATATTGCGCATGACGATGGTGACACATATATAAAGCGACGCCGTCGCGATTATTTTTTCTATATATACAAACTAGTTTAGGTTTTAAAGGGTGAAACTTGTGGAATTCGAAAGTCATACTTAGGGTACGAATATAATCATGTTTTAGGTCGACTTTAGGGTCCTTAAACCCTCTTGTATCAACCTTAAATCCATGTTTTAATCAAGTGAAGATCTTCTATCCCTTTAATCTCTCAATATGTCTTATTGTTTGATTAATTGTTTTTCTTTGCTTTCTTATAACATGCTAGGCTAAATTATTAGTGTTTGCTATATTCGCATGAAACATGTTTGATAAATCCATAGTGCTATTGCTTCTAGTTGATGTGATGCGCGGTTAGCTCTAGAAAACTGCTTCTTATTGCTTGCGAAGAGGTCTAGGAAACATGATTGTGTAGAAAGGATACCATCGCAACAGTCTTCATAGTACCTCGCCCTAATATGGTTGATCACCTTTTAAGTCTTTGAATGCATGTAATGTACTCTTAGAGGCCTTCTAATAGTCTTCATACTACCTTACTTGTGTGTTTATGAATTAGGAAATACTTACACATTACATCACAAGTGTGACAAAGCAATAGGATTAGGAGGATCAAACTAAGGAGTAGTGCATGATTAAGTAAACACGTTTGTTTACCTATACGAGTTTCCACATTAGTTTAGATTTAATTTAGTTTGATTTAGTTTAATTAGTTTAAAACCAAACCCCCTTTAAACCCCATATTTTGATTGCTTTCATAAAATATAAAAATAATCTTCTTTCAACCCATAGACCTTAGTTATATTAGTATTGAACCATCACACGATAATTCCCCTAGAGAAATGATGAACCACCCCCGAGTCTTGCTATACGAACACTACAACTGTTTAGGTACACTTCCTAAGGATTTAAAACTTCTTTAAGTCCACAACTCCTACATCAGTTTTTGCACCGCTCGTGGGGAATAGTATAGGTTTTGAATTTTACTTAGCTCAGTATACTCACCTGATTCCTATCAAGTGAGGTTTTAATTTCAGTTAATTAGCTTTCTCGTAGTCTATCTTTTCTTTGTTCCCTTTTTCTTTGTAAATCTTATTTTTCGTTAGCCACTATGGGAGACGAAAATCCTATCCGCACCTTAAATTTATTCCCAGACCAAGCCCTTGGGCTATCAAAACACCATTGAACTCCCCGATGGGAACAATGTGGAGCCCCTACGATCCAACGCCATTCGATTGGTGCAAAACGGATGCTCATCCAACGGACTTCAGTACGAGGATCCAAAACAACATCTTAAGGATTTTCTAAAACTTTTGGACTCACTTGACCTTGATGTTACAAATAGTTGAAAGGATGTCTCTTTATTTCAATGTCCTTTCTGTCGATCAAGCTTACAATTGGGCTTGAAGTCGTCCCGCAAGATCCCTATCCATTTGGAATCATACTACCCTTTTCCTTGCTCAACTCCTTACCACTAGAAGGACATCTAAACATAGAAATGACATCTTGAAGGTCCAACAACACTCAAGTGAATCTCTATTTGTAGCAATGTACTTCGTTTCAAGATATAACTCCCTAAAAAGTCCCTCATCATGGTATCGATCTTTGGCTCCAAGTCTAAATATTTTATGACGATGTCAATCCCGTCATAAGGCGAACCATCGATCAATTGGCTGGTGGTAAGCTACGTGACAAAAACACCAAAGAATCTTGGGCACCATTAGAGTACCTCGCCCTCTATGACAACGAAAGTTGGAATGACCCAAGAGACTTCGCTAAACCAGTCAAGACAATCTCTTTGCCTCAAGACGTCCTGAGTAAATCCGACCATCGCCTCATTACTAAAAATTCCGTCCAACACTGAATGAAGCTCACCTTGCTCACAATTCATCCGTTCAAGTGAACAAAATCGCTTCTTCATGCGAGATTTGTAGTGGTCCCCATGACACTCAATATTGCATGGAAAATCTCAAGCAAGCTTTTGTTGATTATGCATCCTCGCAAACTGACGAAGCGGGAGGCAAGTGGTTCACTTTCAAACCGAGCAAAATAATCTTGGTGACACCTATAATCTGTCATGAAAAAGTCACCCCAACATAGTGAGGCAACCTCAAATTCTCACAAAACAATGCTTTAAACCCCTAATCGTTTTCAACCCAACAGTTCGTTCTCGAATTGCCCGCTCAACAATCCTCAAAATTTCAATAATCAAAATCTTGAAGGGTTGGTGTCTAATTTCATGGCATCTCAAGACGCTAGGTTGTCTAAGTTTGAAGCCTTTTTCAAACAACAACAAATCGATATGACCAATAAATCACAAAATTCTTGAAGGCCATCAAGTGATCAATGACATGAAGCACTCCTAAGTGATATGGTTAGAACCCAAAACTCAATGTATAACTCCAACTCTTGTTTGTCTGCTCGTTCTTACCCAATGAAAGACCCCCAAAGCTCATCTCATCCCCTTAATTCGATCAAAGTTATTAAAACATGTTTCAAATAAATAAATGATTTTCAAAAAGACCAACCTCAAGTTAAAACATTAACGGTTAATGAAATTAGAACCCTGAAAATGAAAGAACCTGAACGAACTTTAGAAGATGAATTTAAGGACTTTAACTAACTTACCAGTTCTTGAAGTTCTAGCTCATGCTCCAATATACAATTCAATTCTAGATAAATACGTAGAGAGTTTAGAGCTAGGAAAAAATGGGTCCATATTCATTCAGGGCAAAATGCCTGAGAAAATAAAGGTTCCCAGATTATTCACCTTACCTTGTAGGCTAGAGACTCAAGCTTTTGAATAACCTTAGTCGTTTAGGTCCTTGTGTAAATTCTTAATCCCTGTATCTCCTGTAAAAAGGCTCAAAAATGGATTACTAGAAGAGACCGATCATGTTTTTGGGTTAGCAGATGGAACTAATTCTTATCCCGTAGGAATTGTCAGAAATGTAGAAGTTCACATAGGAAAGTTAAAACTTTTAGAATACTTCTATGTCATAGACATGGAGAAAGACCCTGCAACCCCGTTACTCGTACGAAGAGGATTATTAGCAACTGCTAGTGCAGTAATAGATTGTAAAAAAGCCAAATAGCGATAGGAGAATGAGTTACTAGGTCAATATTTAGAGTAAAAGAAATCAACATATGTGATGAAGAAGTTCCTTATTGGACCACCTTAGGTAAAAGAGAATCTTATGAGCCATGACCTAGTATGGATGCTATTGGTGCCCGACCCCCTTATTATACTAAGAAAGACATACCATGACCACATATGCCAAAGATTGGAATGCTAGTTATAACAGCCCCTATACTTATCATTAAAAAAAACATGAAAATATCCATACTATTTAAATTAGATGCACTGTAATATCCATCTATTAAATTAGATGCACTTTATATACCACCTTTTACAGGGAAATGTTTTTGCTTTATCTCATAATGCAACGTAACTTGCATCTCTAAAGTAAACGAGCTCACGCAACCTCTATCAATGACATCTATATCTATGTTTATATCATGTAAACATCCTAATATGTCAAGTCTATATCTTAATAACACTTTTATCAAGTACATTATCCATAAAACGTACTTTTCAAAATGTTACTTCAAAACAAGCATCAAACGTTAACGTTTATATCAAAACCCTAACTATATGTAATGTATACATATAAAATGAATGTATAAGCCTTAAAAGCATGTGTACAAGTGTCAATACACAACATTTGAATATATTTTCCCTCCGGAATTGAGTTACAACTTTCTAAAGCTCAATGTACAAGTCAATAATTCAAGAAAGTCAAATTAGGTCATTTTACCTCCTAAATCACTTTGGTTTCTTACCACCACTTTAGTACAAGGTACAAGCACTTAATGCATGACTTCTAAACCCTAAAACTAATCCCTAAATCATTCTAAAACCCTAATCTAAAACCCTAAACCCTAAATAAAACCCTAAAAACCATAATTTCATTTTAAAACCCTAAACCTTAAAACTAAACCCTAAAAACTTAATCCTAAGCCCTAAACCCTAATCCTAAACACTAAACCATAATCCTAACACTAATACTAAACCTTAATCTATCCTAAACCCTAACTCTAACTCGAAATTAAAACCCTAAACCCTAAAACGAACCCGAAAAACCCATTTCGACCCATTTTTGGTCAAGTAAGCCTAAGATCTTGTTCCATAAGCTTATATTTTGTATTAGAATGTTCATAATACTCTTAAAATCATATATGAACTCTTGTTTGAAGCTTTGAATCCTCAAACCCATGTGTTTTTTATTAAAACCCTAAAAACAACCCGTTTTGATTTTCTAGCTAACGAATCCTTTTTCTAAACTTTTGTTATGTTAGAACATCTTATTTTAGCTTATTCTAATAAGCTATAACCTGCAAATATCATTTGGAATCCTAAAATAAGCTTGCATGGCTTTTTGGACTTGTTTTGCAAATATTTCAATCCATAGGGGTATGTATCGTAACTTTCTGAAATTTATAACTAAACGGGCTGAAAATGTTTATTCTACCTAAATATAACTTAAGGACCATTTTGCTAAGTATTCAAAAAGTTAAAGTTTAAATTATAATACACTTTTATATATAAAGGACTAAAGTTGTAAAAGTTTATAAACCAAGGGTATATATTGCCAATTTTGCAAACTTAAAAATATATAATATAATATTTTTATATAAACTATAAAAATATATATTAATATTATAAAACTCGATTTTATTAAAACCTGACACATTTATCGTTATTAATCATAAATCGACGTATTATTTCGTTATATATTTAACGTAATTTATCATCAACTAACTTTTGAAGAAACTTAAGGTCCTTATCGTAACACGTTTACTAGAGAATTTCATATGAAGGTTTCCATTTGAGTTTCGTTTTGACGTTTGCTGGGTTTACGATTTAAAGTGCCCTGGCTCCTCAAACGATACTACATGGCCTCTGGATTATGATAGCCCGAACAGCGATACAATATTTCCATAATTTAATAAATCAAAGATATACGTTAAACTTTATGAAGTTTTGAAACATAAACTATCACACTAAGACTTGACATATCACCCCAGGTTGCGTGACGAAGCCGTTACTTTCACTTGATATACTTTTTCCATCAATCAGATTTCCCTATACTGTTAAGGTGAGTTCATAGCCTCACTTTTAAATCTTCTATTTCATAAACCCGTAAGGGGGATACATGCTATAAACCATGAATACAAGTGTTTTCTAAATGTATGCTATCCTGATATATTATTGCATCTGTTGTCTAAGTCCTTTTATGCCAAAAGACCTCCACCATCATGGACCATTAATTACTTGCATTGTGAGAGAACGCGAATATTGTGAATAGGCCTATTGGACTTGACGACTCCTGTTTGTATTAGCCAGATAGGTAACCAAACACACTATATTTGAAACTTATAGGTATATGGCAATTACCTACACGAGGTCCATTATCTTTATATATATCATTATTGATATATACACAAGTCAGTTTGAGTGCCATGAGCTTAGACGTAATAATACTGTTTTCCATAATAATTGTACTCATTGCAATTATTACACTTATGGGTGTATAACAATGTAACCCACTCTTATGATGACTTGTATTCACACTATTTATTATAAACCTATGAATTTCACTCAACCATTGTGTTGACCGTATTGCATTTTTACTCTAGTGTAAACTAAACATCTTATGGCACGATGGCACAGACTTTGAAGATGGCTAAACTGTTTATCATTCAAACTTTATGTTTTCGTGTAATTTTAGACCTCTATTGTAAAAAACTCTAATGAAATAATGAATGAAACTTATCTTTTAAAAACGTCTCTTTCAAGTCATTTTCTATGATTATGACTGTTATACTATGAAATAATACCCCAGATTAGCTTCCGCTGCTATATGTCAAAAAGGATAGTATAGATTGTATCAGAAGCCACGGGTATATAAAGAAACAAGGTTAAAACCTTAACGAGGAACTACTTTTCTCATCAAAGTCGCCTCACGTGTCACTATATCACCTAATAGTATGGTAAAATACTTAACTATTAACAAAATATAAAACTAACGTTATGTTATTTACCGATGGAATTGTTAACAGAGTGATGGTCTTCCTTCCAACCATCCTACTTTTGAGATTGAGGATGTTTTTTCCTTCAACTTTCCGGACTATATCCTGGCTTCCCCGGACTATGTCCTAGCTTCACTGGGAAAAACTTATTCTAGCTCTTCAAATAAATCATTTGATTTAGTTCCGATAGCTTCACCAACTCTTTCACTTTTTCATGATGGCCCCTATATGAAGGTCATACATGCATACTATACTAAAGAATCACCTATTCCACCACCACTAGTTGTGCCTCATCTACTAATGCTATCTCTATTGTTTAATCCTCAAAAATTCTTTCTTCCGGAGAATTATTGTCACCTTTCAGAAGAGCTAAGGCAAAAACCAATCATTCTCCTCTACTTCTGCCCTACCTCAAGAATTTGAGATGGGAGAAAGCCCTCATTAGACAAGTTTGGAACGTCACGAGGAGCAAATTGTCTGAATCACCTGGATGAACTCTCTCTCGACCGCATTGAGCACATAGAAGACAAAATAGAAGGTCTCGGAAAAGGTCGGGTGATTATACAACAAGATTTCGACAATCTGGAAGCTGAACTCCAAAAGGCTCATGCTCGAATTACTAAACTTCAAAGAAAGCAAATGGGAAATAACAACAAGATTGCTCTGGCTCGCTTCAGGATTGCTAATCTAGAACAAATCATCGAAGAAATCCAAGTCCGTCACCAAGCAGACAAGGAAAGTCTTCTGAATGCAATCTATGAACTCAAGAACAGCCAGAAAGGACCATCGAACTACTAGATTAGATACTAGTTATAGCTTTTAACCTAGCCACGGGATGTGTGGTATAAATAACAACACTTGTCAAATTTTGACTATGTACAGTACAAAGGCAAGTTGTTCATGATATAATACAATGGCAATCCCGTTATACCTTGTTGTTTCATAATACCGATATATCCATCCTAAAACAACTTCTCTTATATCATCATCTCCGTCTCCATCGTTATGAATCATACCATGATTTCTAAATAAATCATAGATACTTATTTGATATGAATTATCTATGATTTCGATATCACTATTGTGACAATGTTTATTTTTGAACTTTAATCATTTTAAGACTTGTGATATCATTCTTATTACGTGTTATCTTATGTTGATAGAATGCCTCCCAAAAGGATGTCAACATCTGAAGCACCAGCCATGACTCAGGCTGCCATTAGGAAACTAGTTGCTGACAGTGTTACCACAGCTCTGGAAGCACAAGCCGTTAACATGGCAAATACTGATAATACCACCAGACCAAGAAAAGCTCTTGTGGCAAGACAATGTAGCTACAAAGAGTTCATGAGCTGCCAACCTATCAACTTCAAAGGTACGAAAGGCGCTATTGGTCTCATCCGCTGGTTTGAAATAACTGAATCAGTGTTTTCCCGTAGCAACTGTACCGAAGACTGCAAGGTGAAGTTTGATACTGATACTTTAACTGAATAAGCTCTATCTTGGTGGAATTCTTTTGCCCAACCTATTGGGATAGAAGAAGCTTACAAGATTACCTGGGTTGAATTCAAGAAGCTTTTGATAAAGAAGTATTGTCCCCGAACTAAGGTCCAGAAGATGGAAGACGAATTTTACCATCTGACTGTGAAGGGGAATGATCTCAATACATATGTGAGAAGATTCCAGGAATTGGCAACCTTGTGACCCACTATGGTGCCAGATTCTGAGAAAACGATGGAAGTTTTCATCGGTGGATTGCCTCGATGTATTGAAAGGAATATTACCGCCTCTAAACCTCAAACTCTAGAGGAAGCCATTAACATAGCCCAGAGGCTAATGGATCAGGTAACAAAGCACACTCCGGTGCAAGTATCAAGTGATCACAAACGAAAGTTTGACGACAGAAAAACTTTCAACAACAACAACTACCGCAACGATAATAACAACAACTACCGTAACACCAACAACCGCTACAATAATCACCAACTACAACAGAACAAAAGACATGAAACCTTCAGGGCTTATGCTGCCACCCCAACTGAAAATAATGGATATACTGGAAACCATCCCTTGTGTAAGAAATGCACTCTGCATCATACATGACCTTGCACTGTTAAGTGTGTTACAAGGTGGCCATCATGACCAAGACTGCAGGAAAAAAAAGGCAGCTTGGAAAGTAATCTACTACCAGTGGACTGTAATTGCCATGCTTATGGAGAGAATGGGCATTATGCAAATCGTGCCGGATAAGGACCACAACACAATTGCCAAAAGAGCCTACATGTTGAGGGATAGGAATGCTCACCAAGACCCGAACGTAGTCACGGGTATGTTCCTTCTAAACCAACATCTAGCTAGAGTATTATTTGATTCTTAAGACGATAAAAGTTTTGTATCCATATCTCTTGCCTCTATGCTAAATATTCCACCCATTACAATAGATACCTTTTACAATATTGAAATGCTGTCGGATACCTAGAAGCACAACACGTTATTCAGGGTCAACTTTGACTTTGTTTAATCCAACCTTTCAAAATGGATCTTATGCGATCAAACTCGGTAGTTTTGACGTGTCATTGGTATGGATTGCTATCAAGTATCTGTAGAAGTATTTGTGACGAGAAAGTCATCTCACATCTAGATCAACGACGAAACTTTGATCATCCGAGGTGACCAAAGTAAAACCCGACTAAATCTCATATCTTGTATAAAAACTAAAAGATATTATATCCCGAGGTTGTCAAGTTTTCCTAATCCAAGTAATGGAAAAGAAGTCAAACGAGAAAAGACAAGAAGATATCCCAGTAGTCAGAGAATTTCTGGAAGTTTTTTTCCTAAAGATCTACCTGGCTTACCCCCAGTTCTTAAAGTAGAATTTCAAATCGATTTGATTCTAGGAGCGGCACCAGTAGCCCGAGCACCTTATAGATTAGCTCCTTCAGAAATGCAGGAACTATCTGATCAACTTCAAGAGTTAGCAGACCGAGGTTTTATACGACCAAGTACTTCACCCTGGGGAGCTCCTGTCTTATTTGTTAAAAAGAAAGACGTTCTTTCAGGTATGTGTATCGATTCCAGAGTTGAATATTTTTCCGTAAAGAATCGTTACCCATTACCCAAGATTGATGACTTATTTGACCAACTTTAAGGTTTGGGTGTCTACTCGAAGATTGACTTAAGATCAGGCTATCATCAACTAAGATTCAGGGATAAAGATATTCCCAAGACTGCTTTCAGAACAAGATACGGACATTATGAATTTCAAGTGATGCCATTTGGTTTAACTAACGCACCTGCTGTATTCATGGATCTCATGAATCGTGTGTGTAAACCATACTTGGATAAATTTGTGATAGTGTTTATCGATGATATTCTCATCTACTCTCGTAACAAAGAAGAGCACGCAAATCATCTGAGAATAATCCTAGAATTACTCAAGAAAGAGAAGTTGTATGCCAAGTTCTCCAAGTGTGATTTCTGGATTCGTATCATGTAATTTCTTGGACACTTAATTGATAGTCAAGGACTTCATGTTGACCCCGCCAAGATTGAAGCAGTTAAGAATTGGACATCTCCTACTACACCCACAAAAATATGTCAATTCTTAGGACTCGCCGGTTATTATTGGAGATTTATCAAAGATTTCTCGAAGATTGCAAAGTCTTTGACTGAATTAACCTAGAAAAACAAGAAGTATATCTGGGGCGAAGACCAAGAGACAGCTTTTCAACTGCTTAAACAGAAGCTATGTGAAGCTCCAATCTTAGCATTACCAGAAGGAAATGACGATTTTGTTGTTTACTGTGATGCATCCCATCAAGGTCTGGGAGCGGTGTTAATGCAAAGAGAGAAGGTTATTGCATATGCATCCCGACAACTTAAGCCTAATGAAGAAAACTATACCACTTATGATCTCGAATTAGGAGCAGTAGTGTTCGCTCTTAAAATTTGGAGACACTATCTGTATGGCACCAAATGTACTGTGTTCACTGATCATAAAAGTCTTCAGCATATCCTTGATCAGAAAGAGTTGAACATGAGACAACGTCGTTGGCTAGAATTGCTTGCAGATTACGATTGTGAAATTCGCTATCATCCTGGAAAGGCAAATGTTGTAGCAGATGCCTTAAGCCGGAAGGAACGAATCAAACCACTCTGAGTTAGATCATTAGTTATGACCATTCATCCAAACTTACCCTCACAAATTCTCAAAGCTCAAACTGAAGCACTCAAAGAAGAAAACATCAAGGCTGAAAACTTATGAGGAATGGACAAATCATTTGAAATACGTCTTGATGGAACCCGATGTATCAAGAATCAAAGTTGGTTACCACTCTTTGGTAATCTAAGAGACTTGATCATGCATGAGTCCCATAAATCAAAGTATTCCATTCACCCAGGTTCTGACAAGATGTATCAGGATCTAAAGAAACTCTATTGGTGGCCTAACATGAAGGCAATCATCGTTGAATATGTTGGCAAATGTTTAACATGCTCTAGAGTTAAAGTAGAATGTCAGAAGCCATCCGGCTTACTGGTACAACCAGAGATTCCTATGTGGAAGTGGGAGAGAATAACAATGGATTTCATCACAAAACTACCTAAAACCTCAAACGGACATGACACAATCTGGGTCATGTGATGACTCACAAATCTCGCACATTCTTCCTCTACCGAGAGACAGTAGTCATGGAAACCCTTACAAGATTGTACATAAAGGAAATAGTCTCCCGACATGAAGTGCCAATATCTATCATCTCGGATCGTGACAGTCATTTCACATCCAGATTCTGGCAATCATTACAAAGTGCTTTGGGTACTCAATTAGACATGAGTACGGCATATCATTCTGAAACCGATGGACAAAGTGAAAGAACCATCCAAACACTTGAAGACATGCTTCGAGCCTGTGTTATAGATTTTGGAAAAGGATAGGAAAAACACTTACCATTAGTAGAATTTTCTTACAATAACAGTTACCATGCCAGTATTAAGGCAACACCATTTGAGGCACTTTATGGTCGAAAGTGCAGATCACCTGTTTGCTGGGCCGAAGTTAGAGATGTTCAACTTACAGGACCAAAAATAATCCATGAAACCACTGAGAAAATAGTACAATTTCAACAACGCTTGCAAGTTGCAAGAAACCGAAAGAAAAGTTATGCCAATGTAAGAGGAAAGCCTTTAGAATTTCAAGTTGGAGATCGAGTTATGTTAAAAGTGTCACCTCGTAAAGGTGTCATCTGATTTGGAAAACGAGGAAAGCTTAACCCTCGGTACATTGGACCTTTCAAAATCCTTAAACGGATTGGCCCAGTGGCATATAAACTTGAGCTTCCTGAAGAGCTCAGTAATATCCACAGTACTTTCCACGTTTCTAATCTAAAGAAATGCTTATCTGACGAATCCCTTGTCATTCCAATGAAAGAGCTTCGACTCAATGACAAACTCAACTTTGTGAAAGAACCAGTGGAGATCATGGATCGAGAAGTCAAGCAACTGAAACAAAGTCATATTCCTATAGTCAAAGTAAGATGGAACTCTAAAAGAGGACCAGAATTTACATGGGAACGCGAAGATCAAATTCGTGCCAAGTATCCACATCTGTTTAGATATCATACATCACTCCTCCGCTCATCGCATATCTTCTCGCCGCAGCTAGCTCGCATTTCTTTTAAGGAGGAACAACTCTTTTTTTCACTAACAACCCATAATTTTTCATCAATTTTAATTATCCATCTATTTAAATTAGATGCACTATAAATATCCAATCTATCTTATTATATATATATATATATATATATATATATATATTATATATATATATCACCTTCCCTTTTCACAAGGAAACCTTTTTGCTTTATACCACTATCATGCACGTAACTTTGGAATCTCTAAAGTAAAACCAAGCTCACGCCAACCTACCTATGCCAATTTATCTATGTTTATATCAAGTAAACACTCCCCCTAACCTGTCACAGTCTTATATCTTACATATCATTTTTTACAAGTACATTACTCCATTTAACGTACTTTCAAAATGTTATTTCAAAACAAGCATAAACGTTAACGCCCCTTATCTGCAACAACACCCCTTCCCAAACCCATCGGGTTTCTATTAACAGAAACTTATCTCATTTACATCACGAGATACAGCGCTTCTATTGACTTTCTCACTCCGAGAGATGATGAGAGATAGTGTGATACGAGGTGGCAGTCCCTGATCAAGCTGATTACTTAAAAACCCAAACAATGCATCATAGAGTCTTAGAGCCAAGAGATCCATAAATATATCTCATTAGGACACATTCCAATACTAACACTTGGTGAACACCAATTAGTTCCAAGCTGTTAACAAAGAGTCCTACGCATTATCCCTTGTGATTGTGCCAGAACATCGTGTGATACTTAAGGTATTCACTGTGAAGATGGAAATCCTACTTGAGCCAGCATCAAACAAGCTCTTGGTAGGTGACTTGCGAGATTCTATATGAATCAAACTCATGTCAACTAGAAATAAATGATGGTCCGATTCAATGTGAATCAAACTTGTTTAAGGAAATGAATTGACGGCTTAATCAGAAAGATAGTAACTATCTGATTTCACTCTTACCGTGTTGTCTGCTTTGAGACGTTCCGCTAATGAGAATAGCCTAGAATGGTAATCTAATACATCTGTGTTTGAAGATCACTACGCTTGAGTGGAAACACTGTCAAGGAGATTCTTTGAATCTACCTGATCACAGGTACATTATTTATACTGTAAAACGGTCCTACAGAACGAAGGTTAATCTAACCAAATCTGCCGGATGAATGACAAAGCCATATTCGTCCACACGCTTTATTGCTAACTGTTTTATTTCAGGATTACATAAGTGGAGATGGTGATGCCTTATTCTAGTTGAAGTCGGATTCATTACCACATGCTCATGCTCAAACTACAAAGACATACTATAAGCATCGACATTCAAGAATCATGAAAGCTCAAGAATTAAAGACAAAAACTTCCACATAAACTCTCATATACAAGATCTTCCTTTAAAGATATCAAGTCTATCAAGGGAGATTGTTAGCAAGCTTTCAAGATGATGCAAAGTATGAGCATGTTGGTCAAGACACAAGATCGCAAGATGGTAAAGACGTCAAGACGGAAAGGATAAGATTTAAGATTTGGAAGAAAAAGACAAAGTCAAAAGATAATGACAAAGGCTAAAGATCAAAGATCACAAAGCATGAAGGAACAAGCCTACAACAAGATAAAGACCAAGACAAAGACAAGATCTTAACGAAAAAAGCAATCTCATTGATCTCACGAAGGAGTGTCACAATGAACTCACTTCGGGGGATTGGTTAGCTCAAATATTGAGTCGAACAATGGAAGTTCATTCATTAATTATATTAGGTCTCGGTCATTATTTAATATACATTGTAATAGGCTAGACGGGTAAACGGGCTCATAAATGTAAGCTAACCGGTCACGTGTATCGGGCGAAAGCCTAAGTAATCCCGAGCCTGACCCGTAGAAATACTAAAGGCATGCAAGCCTTTTAGTTTAGGTATAAATACACCTCACCAAGGAAGGTGAAGTTGTTGGTTTCATTTGTATTTTCAAAAGTTAATCAACCTCCACCTTTTCTCTCTTAAGTTTCTCTCTCTAGTTTCTCTCTCTACAATTCTTATCATCATATCCTAGCTTAATTTCTTGTTCATCATTATGAAGTGAAGTGATTATTTGGATCCTACAAATTCCAGTATATTAGCTTTCTCGTAGTCTATATTTTCTTTTTGTTATTTGTTTCGAAATCCATTCTCATCAACCACCATGGGAGACGCGAATCTTATCCGTACTCTTTGAGATTACTCCAAACCTATCCACGAGGGCTACAGGAATACCATTGAGCTCTCTATAGGGAACAATGTGGTACCTCTTCGATCCAACACCATCTGATTGGTGCAAAATAGATGCTCATTCCATGGACTTCGGTTCGAGGATCCAAACCAACACCTCAAGGATTTCTTAAAACTTGTGGACTCACTTGACATTGACGGTGAAAACTGGAGAACGCGCCTGCGTTTATTTCAATTTCCTTCACGATCAAGCTAGCAATTAGCTTGAACGTCTTCCAGCAGGATCTATCACCACATGGGAGGATCTTACTACTCGTTTCTTTGCTCAATTCTTTCCACTGGGAAGGACTGCAAAACTCCGCAACAATATCTTGATGTTTCCAACGTAATACATCATTGGAGAGAGATAGAATACTAGTGGCGTGTCTATCTCCGAGCTGGGACTATCGTTTATACCTGCGCGCTTTCTAAGGACTATTACCGTCTTACATACTCAATCTCTCCACCCTGACACCACAAACCCAACAACACCACCATATATAAGCGGAGAGGACCACATCCAGACTCTTCCACAACCGCGCGACAATAGCTTATTTGGCCTCCATCCCCTTGCCCGCCCACTACATTTTTTATGACCTTGTCACACCCGTCACATGACGAACCATTAACAATCTGGCGGTGTAAGCTTGTACAGAAACGCTGAGGAAGTAATGAAGAATCCTGGGCTAGTATGTATTAGAGGACCCTCGCCTCTATGACAACAAAAGGTTGGGATGACCAAGGGATTTTGCTAAGCCGGTCAAGGAAATCTCTTTGCCTTAAGATGTCCCGAGTACATCTGACTGTCGCCTCATCGAGCTCAAGAATCAAGTTCAATGCTTGATGGAAGCTCATCTTGCTCCGATGCAACCTACTCAAGTGAACAAAATCACTACCTCGTATGAATATGCAGTGGTCCCCACGACACTTAGTACTGTATGAAAAATCCTGAACAAGCCTTTGTTGAATATGCATCCTCGCGTACCGATGAAGCGAAGGGCAGTCAAGTGGTTTAAACTTAAGCCGAGTCAAAACAATTTGGTGGACACCTACAATCCGGCATGGAAACAAAAAGTCACTCCCAAACCTTTGGTGGAGACAACCTAATCTCCTAAAATAATTTTTCAAATCCCACCGAACCGGTTGCAAAACCAACGGTCCCGAACTTCTTTCACAACAATCCTCAAAACTTTAACACGTCAAATCAATCTCGAGGGATTGGTGTCCAAACTTCATGGATAGATTATCCAGTTTGAAGCCGATTTCAAACAGGCTGCAAAGCGATGATGGACAACAAAATCGACACAGTGTGAAAAGCCATCACAGTTCAAATGGCAGGTGCACTCCTCAGTGACCGGGTTAAGAACCTAAAACTGAACGTTAACACCACAACTTCAGTTTTGTCTGCTCGTTCTTACCCAACTGAAGACTCACAATGCTCAACCCATATACATAGTTTGATCAACACCATCACGATACATACCAAGTAACAAAGCGACTCCCATGATGATAAAACAGAAGAAAATAAGGAATAAGAGAAGAGCAGCCTGGAAGATATCAATACCAACCCTTCCGCGCCACCCGATCCATCAATTTCATTCATAACTGAAAAAGTCCTGAAACTCAACTCATTCTTTAAATCTCTCGGCTTGGCCCCCCAATTATTCGACATAGAATTTGTTTGCACCAAAGGGGATGATGGTGACGTAATGTTTATTGAGATAGTTAAGAAGAATGATGATTCCCGCAAGGAGGAACCCGAAGCAGGAGGATTAGAGGTGGAATATTTTGACATATTCCTAACTTGGGGCGAGCTTGCATATCATAAATATTGCATGTGTGGCCCCATCCCTTCTATATTCCTAAGATGAATCGATTCATGGAGGATGCCGTTCGAACCTTATAATACCATGTACATTGATCGATGAGCATGTTGAAAAAGCCTTAACATAGGATCTTAACTTCCCCTCTGAATGTCATGGACCCGAATGTTGTATAACTGGATCTGAGAGAAAACTCAACTCTAGAGAAGATACTATTAGTGGACCAGTATTGCAGCGTGGAGCAATCTTTACGCGGTAGGATTAAAAGGATGTATGTCCTTCATAGGAATTTTCACTTATGTCCTTAGACTTCATGATTGTTGAGGATTTTAGACGCAATATAGACCCTTATGCTTTATAAAGTAAGTATAGGAAAAAACCTTTGTTAATATATCACCTTGGACTCACTGACCCACCGAAGGCGTAGTGTGGTTCGCAACTGGGACCGATGAAAGTTGCCTAATAATGCATCATAACGATATAGAACTTTTACAACTAATTATTTACTTCAGACTTAGAAAAAGAGCAAACAAAATCGGTCTACCTTAGGAATGAGGAGGATAAGAGAAGAGGAGTGAAGTACGTAATGAACAAAATATTAGGGTTTTACAAAGAATGCCTAGAGCTTGGACCCGAATACGTGACTAGAATGGATGATGAAGGAGAAGTCACGTAAGGACGTGTGACTTCGAGTCTAGCTTCAAGACTCATAAATAAAGAAAAGCGTTCTTGGAGGCTAACCTGATTGTTTACTTTTCCCGCAATTAGGAGTGTCTTGTATTTTAATTCTTTATGGTTTGTTTAATTATTTTTGAATTATTTTGTAATCATGCTTTGTTTATTTATAACTTCGTCTTATTTGCAATCAAACGTATTTTGCAACAAAATAAGTGTAGGGGAAATATTCGGTTTTTAAAACCAAATTCAAACATTTAAAATAAATTGTTTAGATTAATTCGCGTCAGTTTCGAGTCATATGATTGTAATGATTAATTCCAGGTTTTTATGCAGTACTTTCTTCAGATTTAACTAATAAAATTGCGTGTAGGAAATTTCTCATAAAAACCGAAGAGGAATTTTTCATAGTGCCTGGAGACGGCGTCGGGATAAAACCCGACGGCGTCGCGTCTCCAGCAATGTGAAAATTTGAAAATCTTTAAGTGTTTTGAAAAATAAAATGTATGCAAGAAAAGAAAAAGAAAGAGATTGGTGTAGAGTTTTGTAGAGTTTGTATATTTTGTCTGAGTCTTTGGCTTAGCAACCAAACTAAAGTGTATTCTTATAAATAATTAGCTAACCCATCCACTCTAAATTCACCCAAAGTCACCACCTAAATGTATCCCATTCGTTTCCATTTCCATTAATGTTATCTTACACCTACACCCCACAACCCTTTAAAAGACCTCTTGAATAGTAATGAATAATGCTTGCGCCTAGCGGTAGAGGCTTGATACTTTGCCAAGCCTATGGTAATTTATATGCTATGACAGGTAATGAGTGTTGATTTTCCATTTCCCCATACTTGTTATAATTTATTATACACCCGAGTGAAAGAGAGAATCCCAAATACTTATGTGAGGTGCTAGTATATACTTTCTGTGCTTTTAATTACGAGGTCTAGAAGGTTATGTTGTAAAATACTTCTAAAGAGTAAATTAAATAACCCTAATATTGCTATTGTCTAGGTAGAAAAGCCCATTTGCTTGAGGACAAGCAAATCCTAAGTGTAGGGGTATTTGATGAGGTGTCATTTTATACACTATTTCAGGGCCATTTAACCTCCTAAATCATGCAAATATGCCCAGATTATGTGCTTAATCTTTTTTTTAAGTTTTAGGCACTTGAATGGTATTTGGAGAAAATACCAGTGACTTGGGCTTCATTTGGAGAAGAAACAGACAAGACTACGACTCTACACCATTTATCTTGAAGAATTGTGCATATAGAGCGTGGAGACGGCGTCGCAAGCTTCAAGCGACGTCGTCATGATCTTTCTAGTGACGACGTCATGGATTTGACGACGACGTCAAGACGTAGCCGACTTAAACCGGCTCTAGAAGATTCTACTTAGCGACGGCGTCACGACTATAACACGACGCCGTCGCGAAGCTTTTCTTATATATACAAAACCGATTTTAAGGTTTTGAGTGTGTAACTTTGTATAACTTTTAGGAGACGAACCCTAATCATTCTAGCAGCTTTTAGGCCGTCTTTAAGGGCCTTAAAACCTTATTGTAATTGACTTTAATCCTTGTTTATAATCAAGTAAGATGTTTATCTTTAATTCCCCCCAATCTCAATATATTCTATGTGTTGTTTGATTGATTTATGTTCTTGCTTTCTTTATAAATTCTAGGCTAAACCTTCCTTTGTATTTGCTTATGATTGTATGAAACTTAGATAGTATATCCTTTTAATGTTGCTTCTTGTGATAGATGTGCGCGTTAGGCTTTAGAAAACTAGCCATAAGATATTAAATTGGCATAGACGTCTAGGGAAACGTAAGTGTGTAGAAAGGATACCATTGGTAACAGTCTTCATACTACCTTACCTCTAATATGGTTGACCCCTCTTAAGGTATTTCAATTGCATTTGATATACTCTTAGGGGCCTTGTAATAGTCTTCATACTACCTTAGTTGTGCGTTGCCTTAACGGAATATTAAATAGATGGCGGGTTCGTGTTTTAAAAATATTTAATAAAAAAATAAAACTCGTTCATGACTTAGGAAATACTTACACAGATCATCACAAGTGTGACAAAGCAACATGATATTTACTTGCTTTCATAAAATATAAAAATACAAAAAGAATCTTCTCTCAACCCCGTAGACCTCTGTTAGATCTTGTTCGAGCCTTCCCAACCTATTCTCTTAGAGAACGATAACAACCCCCGAGTCTTGCCTATACTACACTACAACGATTAGGTACACTGCCTAGGGAGTTATAAAACTTCGTGTTGAAGTCTTTACGACAACCGAACAACATCAGTCAACTTGCTAAAGAATCAAACATATATGAATGTTTATGAATGTTAAGATCCCGATCCCGATTCTAAGATCTTACTACAAAGCAAAAGCTTCCCACGTATGTTTTTTGCGAGATTGAATCTTAGGATTTTTGTGGGATTGACTCTTAATTGAATTCCGATCTTGACCATAAAATCTTTAGATATCGTTCTATCTGATTTTACAACCACAAGTTAAAAAAACTACATTCTTTGTGTTTATGGCTAATGGGTATAATGTAAGACTTTTGGTGATTAATGTAAGACTTTTGCGGGACTGAATCTTAGGATTTTTACGGGATTGACTCTTAATGGAATTCTGATCTTGACCGTAAAATCTTAAGATCTTGTTCGATCTGATTTTACAACCACAAGTTAAAAAAACTACATTCTTTGTATTTATGGCTAATGGGTATAATGTAAGACTTAGCGATTAATGTAAGATCTTTAATGTGGAAAACTAGAAGGGGGTTTGGAATAGGTTTTCAATTAAAATCTCATTTTCAAATTTCATTTTTCTTTTAGTCTTAAGTGAACGAATAAAATATAAGTACTAAACTTATGATTAGGAATATGATAAAGTTAAACAGGATTTGTGGACATTGTAATTTATAGTGGTTCGGCTCAAGAATCACTAACCTTGTCTGACTCCACTCCCCGAGTCACATACTCGGAGTTCAAATACACTATTCACCAATACCTCCCCCCCCCCCCCCCCCCCCCCCCCCCCCCCCCCCCCCCCCCCCCCCCCCCATTTTGAACGGCGGAGAAGCCTACAATGTCCTTACCCTTTTATTGGCTAAGCTAAACACCAGGTTCTATACTAGGAAGAACCATGTCCCCATACAAGCCTACACCCTTATATGATACAAAATAATAGATATTCTGTCCATACAATATGGAACTAATATTGTTGATGTGTTTGCCTCTACTAGGTGCCAAACACCAACACCATTTACAACTTACACCAAACTTTATAAGCAACACTTAGTCATATGACTTTCATCTATTTGATTACAATGAATGTGAAATAATATCTTAAGATCGGTAGCTTGATCCATGAGTGATGGGATACCCTTGCTTTATGAGAGTTGTAGAACTTGATCCTCAAAGGGCATACTCGGTAGAACTTATTTTATTAAGAAATCTACAAAACACTAAAATGAAAGAATCATGATAGAAGATCAGTGATTAGCTGAATATTTAGAGAGAGAAGTTATGTGAAAATGAGTGCCTAAACCAAGAGAAATGAGTTGGTATTTATAGGCATGAAGGTTATTGTAGCCCGGTTCTGCCGGTGCCATTGGCGAATGGAACCGACAGCCAAAATCAATGGCACCGGCCTATAGTAACCAAATCTGAATTTTAAATTACAAAATCTTAGAAGATCATAGGTAATCTTGCTAGATTGTTTTCAGATTTGGTAAGAAAGAGGTCTTTTATTAGTTTTAAAATATTTAAAGGTTTTTGTAAATATTCTCTAATAAAGTGGTTAAAATGTGAAAGGTATACATTTGTATTCTAAGAATATATTTAAGAGAAGAGTTTGTTTATGAGAGTAGCGGGGTTAGAAAACTATTGGTTTAGAACTTATGACTTTTGTTGTTTTGATAAGTTTATGTTTTGTTATTAATCAAAACAAAGAAAGATCGTAAAATATAAATAAACATTTTTTATGGATTATTTGTATTATTGTAGAACGAATACGGGGAAAATTTGTTCATTAATGTCGAGAAGACAATCAAAACCAATTGCCGCAAAGATGTTGCGAAGATTTGGTTCGTCCTCGAGGAAGTTAGGAAGGACGACACGTCCTTCGTGAAAGAGTCGATTTACGAGAGACTTGTAAACCTCCCTTTCTTCGTCGGTAAAGCCTCCAGTACGATGATACATGGGGATGTAGTAGGCGGTGTCATGATGATCAACGTCGGTCGATTTCGGCATGGTGCTTCTAAAATTAGAGAAAATAAGAAAAGACACGATTACTTCCAAATGCCTAAAGTTTTTTAAAAATGATCAGTTTTATCTTAGTTTTTACGGTAATTAACAATGCAATTCCTTTTATCATCACCCCCTTTTTTGAAACGTGTTTTTGATTTTATAAAAGAATGTGCATGGGTGTATTCCTTAACTAGGATCAAGATGCAATTTGCTAACTTAGGTTACTTAAAACTAATTACTTTTTGTTAAAAAAAATTAGGGTGATTTGGTCTAAGGAATTTTAATCCCTAAACTTTAATTTTTGCAAGTAATTATAAATTAAGAGTTGATTATAGAAAATATGTATGAGTTAAAACTTACAATTGGGAGTTTAGAGATGTGAAAAAGGGTGAAACTTTGCAAGATTCATCAATGGTGATTTCTTGGGGTCTGTGAGTTTCAAACAGTGAGAAAATGATAAGAAGACGTTTAGTTTTGTTAGTTCCCCGGTTCTGTCGGTGCTATTAGGAGAACAGAGCCGGCTTGGTTTTTCATTGGCACCGCCCAGGGCTTGTTTTAAAAATAAAAATGTATATATATATTTTTTGTTTATAGTGTTATTATTATTATTAGATTTTTTTTGTTTTCTATAGAAACATAAAATAATAAGTTATAATGTAACAAAAAAAATGCTCAATGAAAGATTACATATACATTGATTCAACCCATAACGCGATACATAGAAAAGGAAATACAACAGTAATATAAAAAGCTGGAATGAAGAACATGTCTCCATGCGAAAACTTGATCATAGGATATATGAGCATTATGAGAGAGATGATAATGGTGATCAAGACGGGGCTTAGGATTTCCCAGATTGCTTCCATGAGGTAACCGGTGATAGCTTGAAAGAAGGAAATAAGAAGAGGTTTGACTGTTTGAAAATTTTGAATTGAAGGATAAATAAAGGAGGAGAGAGATGTGTGATTTTATATAGAGTAGATGCAGCGATGGGTTATGGATAGGTGTGAAGGGGGTTTTGAATTTTTAATGGATTTTAACACCCGAAATTTTGCGCCAAGACATCATATCGTAGATAAGGCAGGGATTCAAAAATAGAGAGTGTGAGAGTGTTGTACTCGGGAAATGGTGTGACAGAAGTATTTTAATTATTTAACAAAGTGTATATGAATTATTTATAGTACAATTTCATATAGCGAGAGTAGAAGGAAGAGGTAGTGTACCTTATAAAAAGTAGAAGATTTTGAACAAGAGCAACTGATTATCAAGGAAGCTTTTACGGTTTCACATATATACATAAAAAATTTATTTTTTTAGATTTGTTCTAAGAAGAGAATATCATATTTAAAACTGAATTTATAAGATATTAAAATTTTTTATTTGAACTCTTGTCTTTTTGAAGATTCCATAGGATAGTTGTTTTAGGTTTTGGTTTAGTCAAAAGGAAATTTACATTTTTTTATTAAAAGATAGGTGAGCCCATAATAGAAAGAATCCCAAACCAAAGAGTGTTCAGATCCACAGTTTTGTTGGCTTACCTCAGCCGGTGTTGTTGATTGATGGCACCGGCGGAACCGGCTTATTGGGCCAGCCCGAAACAGCCTCCTTTCTTTTAAAATTTTTTCCTACGCCAAGCTTTTTAAGAAAACATATAATGGAAGAATGTGTATATGCCTTATGATTTTAGTTTTTGAAAAATATTCGATTGAATATTTGAAGATTTTTGAAATACAGTTTATTTGAAAAAAATTTGGTAACCTGCTCTGATACCAATTGTGGAAAAATAGAAGGGGGGGTTGAATAATTTTCCAATTAAAATCTCATTTTAAATTTCATTTTCTCATTTTAGATCTTAAAGTGAACGATAAACATATAGTACTAAAACACATGATCAGGATGGATAAGTAAAAGGATATGTGGACACAAATTATATAGTGGTTCGGCTCCAAGGTCACCTACCTTGTCCTTACCTACTCCCTGATGTCACCTACTTAGAGTTCAATTACATATTCACCAATAATCCTTTTTGACCGGAGGATAAGCACTCACATCGTCACTTACCCTTTTTCTGGTGCTAAGCTAAACACAGGTTCTATACAGAAGAACATGTTCCACACTTGCTTACACCCTATTATGATACAAAGATAGATATCATGTCCCAACAATATGGAACATAATATGTCGATGTGTTTGCCCTCTACTAGGAGCCAAACACCAACACCATTTACAACTTACACCAAACTCTTATAAGCAATACTTAGTCATATGAATTTCATCTATTTGATTACAATGAATGTGAAATAATATCTTGAGATCAGTAGCTTGATCCATGAGTGATGGGATACCCTTGCTCTAAAAGAGTCGTAGAACTTGATCCTCAAAGGGCATACTCGGTAGAATTATTTTATATGAAATCTACACAAACACTAAATATGAAAGAATTTCATGATAGAAGAAAATTTTTTTAAAATTTTTTTTTTAATTTTTTTTTTTTTCGTGATTAGCTGACTAATGTAAGAGAGAGAAGTAATGTGTATGAATGTCTAAACCAAGAGAAATAAGTTGGTATTTATAGGCATGAAGGTTACTATAGCCCGGTTCTGCCGGTGCCATTGGCGAATGGAACCGACAACCAAAATCAATGGCACCGGCCTACAGTAACCAAATCCGAATTTTAAGTTACAAAATCATATAAGATCATAGGTAATCTTTCTAGATTGTTTTCAGATTTGGTAAGAAAGAGGTCTTTTATTAGTTTTAAAATATTTAAAGGTTTTTGTAAATATTCTCTAATAAAGTGGTTAAAATGTGAAAGGTATACATTTTTATTCTAAGAATATATTTAAGAGAAGAGTTTGTTTATGAGAGAAGCGGGGTTAGAAAACTATTGGTTTAGAACTTATGACTTTTGTTGTTTTGATAAGTTTATGTTTTGTTATTAATCAAATAAAGAAAGATCGTAAAATATAAATAAACGTTTTTACGGTTTATTTGTATTAATATCTACCTTCATCATAACACACATCTTTCAACATCATGCTTAAGTGTTGCTTCTAAGAGTCGAACGTTCAAAATCTCATTTTATCTTAATGTTTTATCAAGGTCACTTTCCATTGAATAAAAACATCCATCGTTACTTTTACCTCTTTTGGAAACTCCATTTGAATTGATTTGAAACCCGTATGCAAGTAATCAGAGATCGGTTTCCACTCTTCATCTGTAACAAAATCGAACTTAAAATTTGTATTATCATGATTTTTAAAGAATATGCTTTTTGTAGCAGTTTTATCTTTCAAAAGAGTACAATTTATCAATTTCATTTTCCAACTTGTGAAAAATGTCTAATCATTTTGCTTGATTTTGGCATTGTCAGATGAGGTGAACTCGATGTACTTTCATTTGTAGGAGTTACGGTAGATGTAGAAGCGTCTAAAAATATTTCTATTCAAGAGATAGCTCAACTTGTGGAACAGAGGTTTCATAAAGATCATTTAATTTTCCATAATTGATTGGAAGAAAATTTTGTTTTTTCTCAATAGCAATTGGATCTTTTAATTTATTTTTCATTTTAATTTAACTCTTGGTTGTATCCTTAAGTATTTCCTCAGTGTCACGAACATTTACACGTACTTTTGAACTATGAAGAAACGAAGCATCATACAACTTGGGATTCGCGGAAATTTCATGCTTGAGAGTATAAGGATTTTCATAACCCAAACCATGTTTTACTTATGAATCATATAATGACAATGGTTTTGGTCCAAGCATGAAACATGCTTGTGCAGAGTTACTCATTTTAACAACAACATTTTTCATCTTTTTGACTTTAAGCTTCTAATTTCAGAATGATCATCGAGATATTTATTCCTCTCCTTGTTAAAACTTATGTTTCAAAGAATTTGTGCCATTTTTAGTTCTAAAACTATGTTTTTCTTTCATTTGAAAACACTCATTGCAAATTATCTCTTCTTTATTCTTAACGCTCTAATTTTATGCTATCAGGAATAATTAAGTTTGAGATAATTTTGAACCTTTTTGCCTTTGATACTGCACTCGATGTATTCTTATGAAGTTGGTTTTATTTGCATTTTGTTGTTTCAAAAACTCGAACCCTTTCCTTATATTGCTCAAGTTGCTTTGCTAACATAAAATTTTGTTGTTTAACCTTTTCAGATTCTTTGTACGCATTTTTGGCTAATAGTTCCAATGCATTATCATGTTGATCATGAGCATTTTTATCATGTTCAACGCTTCCATCATTAACTTCTACATTTCGATTATCAAATATAATAATCTCTATTAATTTGATCATCCACCTTTATGAGTTAAGATTTTTAGGTGGCTCAATGATTACTTTTTCATGATCACTTTTGGGAGATAAATAGTCATGAAAGCTTGTTGGATGGTGTTTGTACCTCACTGGATGATGCATAATCATAGCTTGGGACCTTCTGACTTGGAGTAGTCAGCATTTTCTTGTTAAATTCTGGCCATCATGCATATATTCGTACTCAATTCCTCAATCTCTTCCATTTGAGCAGCATCAGCGATAAGAAAATCATTATGTTCGTTGGAAAGAATAACTTTAGCTTCAACTTTCTTTGCAAGCAGCATTTGTTTCATGAAGTACTTGTAAAACCCCGAACTCTTGGCTTTGGACAATCCTGTGCATAGTGGCCTTTAGCACTGCAATTGTAGCACTGAACATTTTTATCATTTCCTGACGAAGAAGTTTGTAGAGCTCTCTGTACATTCCCAGTCTCTTTCTGAACATTACTACTCTCAGCAGACTCTTCTTGAGTGTTGTATGACCTTGCCATTCTATCACCATTCCCAATGCTTCTGCTTTGAATATTCACTCTATCAGCTTGCACAATTGCTTAATTCCTTATGTTTGAAGATGTAAGAAGTCAATTGTTTGTTAGAGTAGAATAGTGTTGTGTGATTGCACGAGCAAGTAGTATCATTGTTGAAGTGAGACTATCTTCTTGATCATCACTTAATGTATCTGTAACATCCGTTGCCCGACGAGGTATTATTTTATAGTATAAATAATAGTAATTAATCATTTAGAAAGTATTATAAAAAATGGTAAGTTATAAGTCATAATTAAATAAGTGACAAGTTAGTTAAAGAAGAGTGCCCAAAGCATGAAGAATAAGACATAAAGGACTAGAATTGCCAATTAGGAAAACTTAAATAAGTAAATATTAATAAAAGGAAACACCTGGCATTTTCCAAAACTATCAACTTTAGGGATGAGTGTGTGTGTTCTGTGTCGATTCAATCAAGAAAGGAAAAAGTAGAAAGTTAGAAATTGATCAAATTGATGAAATTGACAAGAAGAAAAGAAGTATAAGCTACTAGGAACCCTTAATTGCACTCTCTATACCAAGTAAGTAAAATTCCCAATTTAGAAATTAGGTTTTATGTGTTGATTTAATTGCACGTGAATAGTTTCCATAATACGTTGGGTTCTTTTGTTGTAGATTCTATACCCTTTCCTGCTAGGTGCATAACCAACGAATATTCCGATATCAGCTGTTGGTTGTAATTTTCCAAGATCTTCACTGTCATTTGTAGGGTAACAAAGAGCACCAAAGACTTTGAAAAAGGTAAGATCAGGCTTCTTGTCATGCACCAGCTCATATGAGGTATTGCAATGACGAGTGTGAATGAGGGATCGGTTTTGGGTGTAACACGCAGTAGCCATAGATTCTGCCCATAGAAATATCGGGGCCTTAGAAAAGATCAGCATTGTCCTAGCAGCCTCAACAAGAGTACGGTTTCGTCTTTTGACAACGCCGTTCTGCTGTGGAGTCCTCAGAACTGTCTTTTGATGAAAAATGCCAACACGTTCATAATAATCAGTCAAATCTGTATTGACAAAATCTGTGCCATTATCGGTATGAATGTTTCTAACATTTTTGTTGAGACTGACTTATATTTG
Source organism: Tanacetum coccineum (assembly GCA_026074375.1). Taxonomy (NCBI): domain Eukaryota; kingdom Viridiplantae; phylum Streptophyta; class Magnoliopsida; order Asterales; family Asteraceae; genus Tanacetum; species Tanacetum coccineum. The sequence goes on from BQNB010010047.1 coordinate 66,774, forward strand.
CTTCAGAAATTTGATGACAACCACTGGGGTCTCGTCTTTTGATCTCAAAAACTTAACCCATGTAAACCGCGAATAATCATCAACAATAACTAAGATGTATTTATTCCCATTAATTGTTTGAACTCGCATCGGTCCACATAAATCCATATGAAGGGTATTAAGAACTTCCAAGTTGGTGTTTTCAGTTTTGGGTTTGTGGGTATGTTTTTTGCTCTTTCCTAGTTGACACGCGGAGCAGAGATGATCTTTCTCAAACTTCAATCTAGGTAAGCCTCGAACTAAATCTTTTCTTGCAAGGTCATTGATGGTACCGAAGTTCAAGTGGTTTAAACGCCGATGCCACAACCATGATTTGTTCTTGGAGGCTTTGGACAACAAGCAAATTGGAGAGGACTTCAACATGTCTTCAATCGAGATAGTGTACAAATTAGAACCACGAGAACCTTTAATTAATTCAACACCATCCGTATCTCGAACGTAGCAAGAATGCTTCCTGAAGGCAACTTCTAGATCAGAGTCACAAAATTGTCCGACAGAAAACAGATTGTGTCCCAGTCCTTCCACATAGTATACCCTGGAGATCACACTTTCACCAATAACGTAGTCTCCATAACCCATGATAGCACCAAAGTGGTCATTCCCGAATCTAACCGTCCCGATGAACTTTTTTACGAAATTCCTGAGCCGCGAGCGATCCCCCGTCATATGTTTTGAACAGCCTGAGTCTAAATACCAAAGGACGATCTGTACGACCTGCATTTGAAAACAGACAAAGATGGAGAGTTTGGAAAGTTGGATCCCCAATTGTGGTTGGGTTCCCTCGGGTTAGCATAAGCAATCACTAACACTTTGTTAGGTTTAGTGAGCCTAGTTAAAGGGCACTGTTCTCCTAAAGTGAATGTTCTTCCTGTGGGCATCCATTGATAACCTACAGTGGTAAGTATGTTGCCTGTTGGTTTCCATACTTGCTTGACTTGCTTAGGTTTCCAAACTTGCTTAACTTTACGCACAACATTTTTAACAGAGGGGGATGCATTCACATAGTGAAAATAAGTAACCACACACATATCATGATTTGCAGAAATTAAGCATTTGTTACATGTTTGGCAAACAGAATGAGAATTCGAATTAATTACAGTATGCTTAGAGCTAATACTAGAATCAACACGATTTGTGGTTTTCAGACTAGACTTAATTGTCCTATGGTGTTCTTCTACTTTCTTCATGTTGACACTCTTAGCCGGCAAGATCCTATTTTTCTTGGTATTGCTCCTAGGCTGTGATCTGCTAGCGTCAGTGAAACTGTTTACTCCTGTAGAAGGAGGCACAGGGACATTAGTCTTCTGACAGTTCAGTTGCTCTACAGGTTTGTGTGTGTTACTTTTTGACATTGCACATTGTTCTTCAAAAGTGACTTGCTTTTTCTTAGGTAAAGAGGTAGAAGCATGCTTGTTATCTCGTGTATTTAGGGCTTTTAGACAAGTGCCAATCACATATTCTAACAATTCCTAAGAGTGTTTGGTGTAATGGCAAGCTGATGCAAGTGAGCTATCTAATGGTCTTTCAACCTTAGCTTCCTCTACGATCTCGCGAAGGGTTTCTACACTTTCCTTAAGGTGTTTGAGATAAACTAGATGCACTTCCCTATTGTTCCTATTGCGAGGGGGAATAGGTTCAACAACTATGGCATACTTTCCTGGTTCAAGAACTTTTGGTTTTACATGATCCTTATTGACACATGACAGCTTATTTTGTATTTGGACCTTTAGACTCTCATTTTTAGTTAATAAGGCAGTTGTCTGTTCTAGATGCGTAGCACGCGTAATCTTAATAGAATCATACAATTCCTTGTAATGCTGCTTAATCTTTCCATTTTCTGTCCTAAAAAGCTCATTTTGTTCTTGAAGAACATTGATTTTTTCAGTTAATTGAGTGATCTGAAAGTCTAAGGTCCTGAAATCAAGTGTACGGTCTGCTTCACTACGGGTTTCATTCAATTGAGAGATTTACATTCTCAATTTTTTGATGGCGTTGTCTTTTCCTTGAATTGAGGCTTTCATCTTTTTGATTACAAAAACTGAGTCAAAATCAGGAACATCTCGAGTGGGTGGAGATGTGTTGTTTCCAAAACTTTCTTTAAGATTTTGATATTTTAACTGCAGATTTAAATGATTTACTTCAAGATTGGAAAACCATTTTATTAACTCATCATGATTATCCATTTGAATCTTATCACGTAAATTAGAAAGCTCACCTTCAAGTTCCAGACAGCGTGCTTTAAGACTAGTGTGGGCATCATACATTTCAGTAAAACTAGATACATTAAGATCAGAATTCGTTGCAACATGAAACACATCTTTGAACAAGCAATCAGAAATTAAATTATCATTTGCAATAAGAAGATTTTTCCGCTCAATCTCATCATGCTTCCTATCTACAACGTGTTGGTCAACCTCAGCTTCCAACTCTTCAAAAATTTCTTTCATTTCTTTAACTTCTTTTATTAGAGCCTTATTTGAATGCCTCAAATGTTCTTTAAGTGTTTTGAAAAATGGAATGACCTCGGTGAGATAACATGCCTTGGTTTGTTCAAAACCCCTTTCCCCTTCAGTGAGCCCCGTTGGTGTAATTCTCTTGTTACAGGTTTTTTTAAAGTCCAAAAAGAGTTGTATTAGTGCAAAAATGTTAATTTTTACTTGACTCTTTGTTAGAAGCACTCTTGGGACAAGCGTTGCAAGTGTATTTAGCGGATACACTGTCAACGCTTTGGTTGGTCTTGAGGCAGTGGTTTGCTCTTTGAGAGCTTCTGCTTTCATCTTGATGATGTCTCGAGACCAAAATATTTGATCAGGGGTCAATTGCTTTTGTGGTGTGAAGGTCACTAAATAATTCTCTTTCGAGTAATCAGGTGGTGCAATCTTAACCTTATGAGTCACACACTCAGGTTTTTCATTTTGTTATACATTCTTCTCCTAGTGATTTCAGCTATCTCTAGGGTAATCCTATGGTGTTGACACTATAGCCGGACAATAATTGTTTTTGACAAATTTCAAGCCATTATATAGAGCAGGCTGACCTTGTTTTTGTAAGGTTGAGGCATAAGGGTTCTTGTAAACCAATAAACTACCTATTCAGTTCATTATAATAAGGCTTTGGTTTAACACAACATGTGAACTGTGAAGAGACTAGATCATGTTTGTATATTCTTCCTCGACCTTTCTTTTGAAAGCTTTCATTCCAAAAAAATCTCAGGTATTTATTTTCTTTTTGTTTAAAATATTTTTTCAACGACGTAACTTCTTCTACCATTGACTTGGTATGGTTTATGGTAGAAGCAAGTTGCAATTTTACAGAATGAAGTTCATTTTTCAAATTTTCTTCCTTAATGTTACGGTCAATGATAACTATTCTTAATTGTTCATCAATCTTTTGTTCTCTTTCTGTTAATTCAAAACTGGCCCGTCTTTAATACAGTTCAACTTGTTCCTTATAAGTTTCAAGTTCAGCAGTTAGTGAATTATCAACTACTAAGGTCCGTGTTGTTTTAGAGACAGACTGGGCATGAGCTTCACACATATCATTATATATCATCATGTATGCATCATGTGTAACAGAAGATACATTTCTTTGTACAACTGGCACTGCGTTATCCTTTACATACTGATCATACGGAATCATATTACTATTACTCGTATAATCGGCATGTGAGTCAACAACGTAGTTTAGTTGTACATCGTCATGCATCTCGTGTTCTTTATGATGTTTACAAACAGCATCCTGATAGTGATCATGGTCGTGTACCTCAGATAAATGTCGATGGATCACTTACACAGAACCGCTCCATCATAAACAGGATCTGCAGATGATAGATTAGCCATGAACATAGTTTGTGCCATGGAAGCCTCATCAACATCAAAATCAAAAGCATCACAGTCATCATCTTGAAACATATTATCCACATTGAGTGCTAAATCCTGAACAGGTTGCTCATCCACATCTTCATCAACAGTGTTGTCATGTCCACCTGCAAGAAATAGTAACTATTCTTCATCCAATGCCACCCCATTCTCCTGAGCTTGCATCAGTAACATCTTGTCTTTGAAGTATTCGAAGTTCTGTGGTCGCTTGGGCTGAGTGTAGTTCCTTGCTATGTGGCCTATACCATTGCAGTTGTAGCACTTAACCTGCCTTGCATGACCTGGATTAGCATTCCCGACTCTGTTCTGAGCTCCCCCATAACCAGCTGTACCTGCACCCTGTGCATTGCTACCCTGTCCTCTATTTTGTCGACCCTGAACATTCTGAACCACAACCCTGCCGTCTTGAACTGTGGCTTGGTTCCTAGGATTTGATGAAGTTCTGAGTTGATTGTTTGTTTGAGGAAGGTATGTTTTGTATGATTGGGTGAGCAGGGCAAGTGTGTTGGTTAAATTCTCAATTAAGTTGTCCGTTGGAGAGAGTCCAGAATCAAGTTGAGAGTTGTCAGCAAAGTGTGGTGGAACATATGTGGATGATGGATTTGTGGATGATTGTGAATTGTACTGCTGAGGAGCAACATTGGACATCAAGGCGAGAGGATCAACTGTGTGTTGAGTGAATCGGTCCAACATCATTTTGTTCTCATTGGCATGTGCTTCGTGCTGCTTTAGATAAGCATACAGTTGATCATAGTTGGAGTCCCTCAAGCCTCTGTTGAGTTTTACCGCTGTTACAAATCTACCCCATTCTGGCAACATGTTATTAACAAACTTAGAATGGTCATCTTGATGTTACGCACGTCGTTGATGAGTTTGGCAAACTGGACATAGTAATCATGAATAGTCTCTCCTTTGTGCTGACGAAAGTGTTCGAAGTCATCATACAGCTGTGATTCACGGTCTTCTTTTGTTAATTCTGAACCTTCCAGGAGCATCTTCACATTGTCCCATATGTCCTTTGCATCAGTGTAATGATTGATAAGAGAGTAGATATCTTTTGGCAACCCTTGAAGTAGGAATTGATGTTGCCCAATAGTCAGCATGTAAAAAGCCCGTGGGGGGGTTTATCTTATCTTCAGGTGACAGGTCAGAATAGACATGAGGTTGTTCTGGACCTAGATGTAAGGCACCTTCATTTCCTTCTGCAAGAGTTTCCCGAAATGTTCCCATCTGAAATGGTCCTTCATCAATTGACTTTAAGATGTTCACCCCATTCTCTTTACCTAGATATCTTTTGGCAACCCTTGAAGTAGGATGTTTGTTGCCCGAATGTCAGCATTGTACCTATCCTTATCTTCAGGTGATAGGTCAGAATAGACACGAGGTTGTTCTGGACCTAGATGTAAGGCACCTTCATTTCCTTCTGCAAGAGTTTCCCGAAATGTTCCCATCTGAAATGGTCCTTCATCAATTGACTTTAAGATGTTCACCCCATTCTCTTTACCCCGACAATACAGTCGAATTTGTTGGTGCCAAGATACAAAGTCAGTCCTATCAAGCATAGGTGGTCGGGTATCTGAACCGGTACATTGAATGTCTTCAAAAAGATTAGCCATCTTAATTAATTGTGAAATGATTAAGTTGATCGAACAATGATTAGTGATTGTATGTTAAAAGTGATGATTATTTGTTGGATTAGGTGATATGTTGTTTAATTGTGATTTGGTTTGGTTGAAATGAGTTAACATAATGAAGAATTTTTTTTGCTAGAGTTTCTTTCTACCAAAACGCAGTGAAGGTCTTCAAAACTAGACAAAACGCAGGAAGTCTTGAGACAAAACGCAATCTAATCTTGAGACAAAACGCAATCCAATCTTGAGACAAAATGCAATCCAATCTTGAGACAAAACGCAATCAAGTTTTGAAATGGATAGAGTCTCTCCTAGGCAAAAACAAGAAAGGTATTCAATTAGTCAAAAGGCAGAACCAAAACGCAAAACCAAAACGCAACCTTTGATAAACCAAAACGCAGGAAGCAAAACACAGGAGACAAAATGCAGCTCCTAATAAGACAAAACGCAATACAGTTGTCCTTTAGAAAACAACAAAACGTAGTGTCCTTTTCTGATAAAACGCAGGAGGCAAAACGCAACCAAGAATATGCCAGTGAGACAAAACGCAGTCAAGAAAATACGAACTTTTTCACCTAAAAACACCTAAAAATCACCCTTTTGAATGTTTTTGCTTGGTTTCTTTTGCACAACTTGATCCTAGAAGGCTATAACAACTATAAAAACACTAACTTTAACATCACAAACGTGAGAATCAAAGAGTGTCAAGTATAAGACCATAAACCTTTAAAAACTAAACTTTTGATCTAAACTAACCAAGAAAACGTACACATAATCTAGCTAATCATCCCATGAGCTCTGATACCAATTGTAGGATATTAGATATTATAACACAATCAATGATTTAGGGGTTGGCCTACTTTGTAGAGAGAGAAAGTGAGTTCTAGTAAGAGAAACTACACCTTAAGTGTGTGTTTGATAAATTGAACAACCAACCCCTTCCCATGGCTGGAAAGGGGTATATATACATGAGTTTTGTGCCCCTAAGTGGGCTAACATGTGGGTAAAGACCCGACCCAACACCATAAGTCATACGATAACTTAAACGATTAATATTAAGGCTACGAGCTAACCTATGCTAGACATTACATGGGGTGACCGAGTCTTTTACATGGATTTTCATAATCCTAACACATTCTTCTACTTTTCAATCTGTGATCTAGTAAATCTGAGAAGCTCGAATGCCATTTTACTTTCATTGTCAACCTCTAGCTTCCCACTCAGCATTCTTGAAAGCATCTCTTGAGTAAGAGTATATGTCTTCTATACCAGCATGTGAATAGCAATGCCAATATCCATCAGTAATACATGAATTCCACATGAATCAAATAATCTCCAACTGATCAATGTGTAATCCTGTTGAGCTTTCCAGACTTCATCATCTTTACTTGGTTCAAACACAGTAATGAGATCTCCTCAAAGTAATCTGTTATATCCTTCTGAGCTTGCAGTCTCATACCTTTCTTTAACCAACCTATATAAATCTAACACATCTTGCCTATCAAAATATCAAGCATCTTTGTAAATATCTTGTAAGATTTAGTACTTTCATTAGCTTTGATGATCTCATAATACATCTTGTCTTCTAATAGAACATGTGTCTTCCAATCAACTATTGGATACTTTGTAGCTAATGATTCAACACTTACAGCTACACCATCTCCTGGAATTATATCCAAATGAGTTCTAAGCTCTTCTTTCTCAACATCATCCTCCATCTTTTGTCTTTTAGAACTCTTTTCACTTTGCTTTTCACCTGCTCTTTTCTTAGCAAGTGTTTTCTTTCTACTGCCTCCAGTCTTCTTTTCATTACCTTTTTCCTTATCATCTGATGCCATAGGTACAAAAGAGTTTACCTGTTTGTATGTTTTGTCAAAGAGCTTCTGAATCTCTTCATAACTTTTTTCTTTCAGCTGATTGTGTTTACTCCTTTGCTCTGCTGCTCTCTGTGCTGCAAAGAACCTTTTTCTTTCTGCTATCATCTCCACTAACAGTCTTGATTTTTCTTTAATGGAGTATAGTTCTTGTTCCTCAGCTTGGAATCTTGCAGCTAATTGCTCATCAGCTTTAATCATGTCTGGAATGTTATCCATTTCATCATAGATAGCTGCTTTGCTAGCTTATTCTTATGCAGCTCTTTCATTTTGCAGTCTTTCAGATTCAGCTTGTTCTTCAGCATGGAGTCTGAGAGCCAATTCTTCCTCACTCTGAATCAAGTCCTTCTTCTTTAATGGCTTCTGTGGTTAAGTCATTATGGCTTTACCCTTGTCTTTTGCTGAAATCTTTGAAACTGGTGGTGAAATAACCTCTCTTCTTGCAACTTCTTTAGGATCTTAAAAAGAGATACCTCTTGCTTTTGGCTTTGGTGACTTTTTCTTTCCACTCTTTAAGAGATCCACAAGTGTTACATCTATATTTGGTTCAGCAGTACTAACTTCTTCAGGAATTGTTCTAGCAGTACTAACTCCTTCAGGAGTTGCTTTAGCAGTACTAACTCCTTCACCAGCAGTTGTAACTGGTTCAGCAGTAGTAATTGAAATACTTGGTCCTGTAAATCCTTCTGGGTAATCATATACACCAGTCTCATACATAAGATCTTCATCACTCCTCCCTTGAGTCTGTGCACCCATCTGAACTAGAGTGATTCCCTCATCTTTATTAATCTGAGCAATCTTCCTCCCCTGTTTGGAAGGATCCTCCAAGTCATCTTCATCATCTGAAATAACAAGTCTGACTTTTCTTCTAGCTTTGATTGACTATACTTTGTGCTTCAACTTCTTCACCTTCATGATGAGCTTAGTGTAAGCAGCACCATATGTCTGTTTTGTCTGATTTAAGTCAGATTCTAAAATTTCCACTTTCTTGGATAATGAGGTACAAAGAACTGTCAATTCATTTAGTGTCAAACTGCCCTCATCACTTCCAAGTGAGTGAACCCTTGGGAGAGGTGAATCATAGGGCATTGGAGCAGCCTCTTCAGCAACATGGGTTGTTGGCATAGATGGTGATGAAGTTGGTGGTTATGAGGTGGATGGAGCACTAGTGGGTGTGTGATGGGACTCAACTAGGATTGTTGATCCTTCACCCTGTAAAGTCTGACCCTGAAGATGCATTGTTTGAAACAATGGAGTGTCCACCCAGTATATCCCTTGGAAGCTCTTTTCATATTGCTAAACAGTTTTTGAGTAAGGGTAGGAGCAATATAAATTCTTTTATGGGGTAGAAGCAATCTTTTGTGCTTGTTCAAAAAGATTTGTATAAATCTTAGATACATCAAAAACTTTGTCTTACTGTCCAAGTTTTTCACCATGGCTTCAAAAATCAATTTGGAAAAATTAAAGGTTCTGTTTGTGGCCAAGTAAATTATAGAAGTTGCTATATTGCTACTAAACTGTTCCCAAGCAGTTTTCTTAGAACTTAAGTAGTGAAGGATGGTATGAATTAAAAATTTCCAATGAGGGGAAAAGTGTCCCTTTTGAAAAGTTAAGCTGTCAGAGTTGGACACATACCCCATAAGAGCAAGTTGCTCAAAAATTTCTGCAGTAGATAAAGTACTAATACCATCAGAATCTTCTAACTTGAGATGTCTTCTAATAGAGGCCTCATAAACAACCTTGATTTTCCCATCTATTATAGCAGTAATACCCATGCCTCCATCCTTAAATGTGCTTGTAGTAGCAGTTTGCCAAAACTACTCTATAAGAGAAACATAGATAGTTGGGTTTTCAGTAAGGGCATACTTAATATGACTTGCAGTGAGAAAATCAATTATCTGATGAAACCCTTCACTTCCTTCTGACTTCTATAAGTAGGCAATCATGTTGTGCTTGACACAAAAGTCTAAATTCACAATTTGATGTAAAGAAGGTTAATTAAGGTTCTGAGATATGATCATGGATGAGAGTATGTGTGTTTGGTAGAGGTAATTGAGATAAGAGAGAGTATTTAAGGTTTTTAATTGAACCGACTGAATAAAATTTGTACTTATCTTGAATAAATCTTATGAATTTATAGAAAGATCATGAATTCTCCAATTAGTCAAACCTATAGACGAAGTAGTTGGCGAAAATTTCGCAACGGCTATATTTAGTGAAGGAAATTTTGTTATGCCTCAAACAGTACTAACGGTCACCCAACAGTACTAATTTTAGCCTAACAGTACTAATTTTAAGCCCAACAGTACTAAAACATGGCCATCAGTACTAAGTAATGCCCAATAGTACTAAGTAATGCCCAGCAGTACTAACTTTGAGATACCAGTTTTAACCTCAATTTCATCCAAAAAGCATTTCCATCACCAATTTTGACTCTCACAATCTCTCTTTCTGTTTTTATTCTCACTTTTCTCTTAATTCTTTTTCTTACTCAATCACTCTTTCTGTTTTTATTTCACACATCTCTCTTTCTGTTTTTCAGCTCACTAATTCTCTCTTTTCTTTTTCTCACTAATTCAGACAGTTTTGTACAATGTGCCATCAATTCCATTAGTTTCATACTGTCCTCCCCACTTCTAAGTGTGTTAACTCTTGAGAGAGGTGGATCATTGGACTATTTAGATGCAGCCTCAAACCTAGTTTAAGCATCTGCAACCCCAATGTGGTAACTTGGCACCTGGGACCACTACCTGAACAAGTTCCCTAAGGACTTGGCTCATTAAGTGTTGCCATGTATTGGGTCTTATTGATGTTACCACTGTCATGCTTTGCTTCTAAGCTAGAAGCGGTAGTGGCAGCCCTTTCCATTCTGTCACCCAACTCCTTATGGACAACCTCATCACCAACCTTTACAGGGGGACCACCAGACTGAGGTATCTTAGTGTCCCGACCTCTTTTGATGTTACATGTCCTTCCAACCATTCTTGATTGCATATTGACATAATTAGCCTCTCCTCAAACAATACTTCAGAGGTTTAGCATCCAATACTAAATGCTTAATATGCTTAGCCTTCAAATGTTAGTTCAAGACCAAGAATATACAATCCAAAGTATTTTCTTGTTTACCAGTTTTAATTATGACTAACAGTTTTAACTAATAGTTTCAAGTATAACTAGCAGTACTAATTATACTTAGCACTTTTAACATTTTGCCTAGCAGTATTAATCTTACAACTACCAGTTTTTACTTCTAAATCCATTTTAAACAAACACATCCTTAGAGATTAAGTAATCTAGATGCAAGCATTAGAAGTTAAATAAAACCTGCTAGCATCAAAAGCTTTTGTGAGAAAATCTGCAACATTTTGGTCTGTGTGAATCTTGATCACTTGTATCAACTTCTTCTCATAAGAATCTCTGATGAAATGGTGCCTTATCTCTATGTGCTTGGTTTTAGAGTGAAACACTGGATTCTTCACAATACATATTGTACTTTCATTATCAATGTAAATTTTGGTGTTCATGAAATTGAATCCATAGTCCAGCATTTGATTTTGGATCCATAACACCTGTCCACAGTAGTTAGCAGCAGCAACATACTCTGCTTCAGTTGTTAAGTTGGCCACTATAGTCTGCTTCTTACATTTCCATGAAATCAATCTCTTGCCAAGAAATTAACAACCTCTTATTGTGGATTTCCTGTCAAGACTAGCTCCAGCATAGTCACTATCAAAAAAAGCTTCCAAGTCAAATGGTGAATCTCTAGGATACCAAAGGCCCAATTTAGGTTGGCCTTTTAAGTATCTAAAGATCCTCTTCACAGCATTAAGATGTGAAGTCTTTGGAGTAACTTAGAACCCTGCACAAGCACAAACAGCAAACATTATGTCTGGTCTAGAAGCTGTTAAGTACATCAATGATCCAATCATTGATCTATATAAGTGTACATCCACATCCTCAGCTTCTTCATCCTTTATCAATGCCTTATTTTGTCTCCATTAGAGTGCTTGCTGTCTTTATTGAGGCAAAATTAAACTTTTTCAAAATCTCAGCCACATATTTATCTTGGCTAATAAAGATCCCATCACTCTACTGTTGAACTTGAAGTCCCAAAAAGAAAGAAAGTTCTCCCATAGAACTCATTTGAAACTTATCATGCATCAGCTTTTCAAATTCAGTACTCATTTCTTTCTTAGTTAACCCAAAGATGACATCGTCAATATAAACCTGTACTAGCAGGATATCATCTTTATGTCTTTTAATGAACAATGTTTTATTAATTTGACCCCTGTAAAAACCATTGTCTAGAAAATAAGTTGACAATGTCTCATACCATGCTCTTAGGGCCTGATGTAGTCCATAGAGAGCCTTTTCTACTTTGTAAACTTTATCTGGAAAGTGTGGATCTTCAAAACCAGGAGGTTGACAGACATACACCTCCTCTTCTATCTTTCCATATAGAAAAGTACTCTTCACATCCATTTGGTAGACTACAAAATCTTTGAATGAAGCATAAGCCAAAAATAATCTTATGGCTTCAATCCTTGCAACTGGTGCAAAGACTTCATCATAATATATACCTTCTTCTTGAGTATGTCCTTGAGCAACCAGTCTAGCTTTGTTCTTCACCACTATGCCTCTTTCATCCTTCTTGTTTCTAAAAACCCATTTAGTACCAATTGCCCACTTGTCTCTTGGTAAATCAACTAAGGTACATACTTTTAGTAGTTTAAATTGTAGAAGCTCATCCTGCATTGCTTCCACCCAGCTTGGATCTTTTAAGGCTTGAACTGGTTTCTTAGGTTCCATTTAAGATAAGAAACAGGCAAACAGACAATTTTGAAAATCTTTGTGATTTGTTCTCCTAAGCTTGTGAACTGAGGAAAACAAACCATGTTCTTCATTTATCTTGGTCATGTGTCTTGTCTATACAGGTGTTTTTAGACTTCCAATCACTTGTTCTTGAGGATGATCTTTAAGGAATTTTGTAAAAGGGGCATCAAAAGCTGTATAAGATGTATCTACATTGATCATGTCAACTTTGTATTCCACATCATCATAAGCATTTCCAAAGATGCCAGTATTATCCATTGAAGACACATTTGGAACAGGTGGAAGGGTAAATGCATTTTTGAAAGGAGAAAAACATTCAAATAGATGTTCTTCAAATGCATTAGCAGTACTAACAGAAGGTCTAGCAGTATTAACTGGTGGTGATGGAACAACATTATCAAATGATGGTCTAGCAGTACTAACAGGTGTACTAACAGTATTAATACTATTAGTACTGTTAGTGTGTTCAGTCTGCATTTCCCTTTGATTCAGCCTTTCAGACTCACTTCTTGTATCTTGTGCATCCTTTTCATTTTTATCAGAAGCTCCTCTTTCATCCACTTCTGTAGGCTTCATTCTAGCATCCCCTTCACTATCCTTAGGACCTTGAGAGATTAATGGATCAGTTGTGCATAAAGGTATTAGGATGTACTCTTGTTCATGTTCTTTTTCCTTTTGAGCATGACCTGCAATAATGTTATCTTTGGTTCCTGCAATACCATTAGTTTGATTTCTTGCAACAACTGGCACATAGTTCATAGATATTGTCAAAGAATCAACATCAAAAAGCCAGTCTGGTCCATTTCCTTTCACATTAGGTGTATTTTCAAGAAATCTAATGTTTAAGGTCTCTTCAACTATCATGGTCCTCTTGTTGAATACTCTCATATCTTTACTAACCACAGAATACCCAACAAAATATCCCTCATCAGCTTTTCCATCAAACTTGCCTAGATGATCTCTGGTATTTAAGATGGTAACAGGACACCTAAAAGGTTTCATGAAGTCTATCAGTGGAGGTCTTCCACGAATAAGTTCATAAGGTGTCTTGTTATGAGGCTAAATGATTAAGACCCTATTTAGCACATAGCAAGCAGTATTAACTACTTTAGCCCAAAAGGTGGTTGGAAACTTAGAGTCTACTAACATAGTTCTTGCAGCCTCTATCAGTGTTCTATTCTTTCTCTCAACTACACCATTCTGTTGAGGAGTCCTAGCAACACCGAATTCCCTCTTAATCCCCTTCATTTCACAAAACTGATTCATTACACTATTTTTGAACTCAGTTCCATTATCACATCTGATAACTTTTACTTTATGGTCTAGTTGATTTTCTATTTCTGTTATGAAGGTCTTTAATATCCCACTAGTCTCATCCTTAGTGGCCAAAAAGAATACCCAAGAAAATCTACTAAAGTCATCAGTGACAACTAGGCAATAAGACTTTTTCATTAAACTCTTAACATTAGTAGGACCAAATAGATCCATATGAAGCATATGCAAGGGTTTGCTGATTGAGTTCACAAGCTTGGTCTTATAGGAGGCTTTGTGTTGCTTTCCTTTCTGACAAGCAACACAAGAATGATCATTTTCAAAAATCTTTGAAGGTAAACCTTTTACAAGGTTTTCCTTCACAAGTTTATTCATTATTTTAAAATTAATGTGCCCAAGCCTACTGTGTCATGTATTGGATTCATCAATTGTGGCCTTAGCAATGAGACAAGTTAAACCTCCAGTGGGAACAACACTCTTTAGGTCAACACTGTAAATGTTGTCCTTTCTTGGAACTCTCAGGAATACTTGACTTTTATCAAGTAGCTTAAAGTCAGAAGATAAGACAAGACACTAAGTGTCAGTAAAAAGAACATTGTTCTTTTTGTCATAGATTTGTGACACACTGAACAGGTTATACTTAAGCTCCTTACAAAAGTACACATCATCAAAATCCAGTGATCCTGATTTTACCTTTTCTAGAAATTCTACCTTTACCATCACCAAAGGAAACGAATCCACCATCATAGTCTTCATATTCATCAAGATAACGCTTGTTTCCTGTCATGTGCCTGGGATCTGCCTCGTGTATCAATGTAAGAATATTTCTTGAATGTAGTTGATGCACTATTATTATTGGATTTCCAAACCCGGCATGCTGAGGCCTTAACAACATTAGCCCATTTTCCCTTATTTTTACTTACTACTGCTCTATCCCTAGCAGTAGTATTTTTTACCCTGGCAGTATTAATATTTGTATTGATAATATTGTTCTTGTTTGCATAATATCTGTTAAAAGGCCTTGAACTTTGTGAATATCCTATTTTGAAAGCATTTGATTTTGGTCTAGGATTGTTTACAATTGGAGTTGAGGCTGCAATATTAACTGGTCTGATAACAGTATTAATACTTGCACCGGTAGTATTAACATTTGTACCAGCAGTATTAATTTTGCCTATCCTGGTTAATACTACTTGTGGAACAAAACTTCATTTGGGGTGAGGGTTAGTCATTTTATTAGAAATGTTCTTGTGATTCACCCTTCTTGAGTTGTTCCACACTGGCCTTACAACCTTTTTATCACACACATAATGAAGATCAAAACTACCACAAACAAAACAAGCTTTATTAATCATTTTAAAGTCACTTCCTAGCCTTTGGGACATAAGATTGTTCCAGTTTCTTTGGTTGCCTCTAGGATGGTGTTTGTTTTGTTTATGTGTCTCTACCTTCTCTACTGTTTCCCTAGCAGGCTTAACAAATCTTATATTTTTAATGCTAGGTCTAACAGTATAATCTATCTCACTTTCATCATCATAATTACAATCCTCAATGATTGGAGCACTAGAGTTGTTCATCCTAACAACATTAGATTCAACTGTGTTGGAAACACTCTTATTTTCAACTGTCTTATTATTACTAGGTGTAATAACAGTAGTAACATTTCTCACTTTCAACTATTTCATCTATAAATGTTAGATCAGGTTTGCGAGATATGAAATTCCCTGTATAAGGTGGAGGAACTGCATGATATCCCTTGGACCTATTATACTCCTGATTTTTTAACATCTTAGATGAATTTACAAAACTTGTTACTGCAGGAGAAGCTGCAGTAACTGCATTATATCCTAATCCAGTTTTAAACTTGTCACTAACTTGACTTTCGAGTAAATTATTCAAAGATTTAGATGAATTTTGAAACTTCTCTAAAGTTAGCTTTAACTCATCTCTCTCTTTTTCTGCTTTTTCTAATTTCTTTTTGTTTTCAACTAAAGCATTATCTCTTAGTCTAACGTCAAGTTTTAAAACATTAATGCTCTCTTCAAACACAGCCTCATTTTTCTTATAGTGAGCTAGTCTAGCTTCAACTGACTCTAAACCTGCTTTATAAGATACTAAATTAAATTGAGACTTGTTGTAATCAGAATTCAAATTGTCATATTGTTCTTTAAGAGTAGCATAAGCTTTTACACATGATTTAGAACAAGAATCTACCTCATAATCTGAACTGGAAGAACTTCCTAAAGATGTACGTGCCATTAAAGCAAAGTTTGTAGGATGCTCTTCTTCAACTTGGTAGCTCCAATCATACCCTCTAATTCCATCTTGAGCAACCAATGTATTTTCATTGGGAGTTTCCACTGTCACAGTTCTTCTATTATTCTCTTTTTCTCTTTTCTCCTGATTCCTTGGAAGTCTACATTCTCCCGCAAAGTGAGCATATTTATGACAATTATAGCACTCCACTTTTGTCCTGTCAAATCTAACTCTTTTACCATTTGCATCCAATTGCCTGCCTATCCTCTTGATGAATCTCCTAGCTCTAATTGTCAGCATGGCCATTTCCCATTGTAGATCCATTTCTTCTAGGTCATCAGGATCAATTTGTTCTAGATCCTCTCTTAACATTTGAGGAGAATTAGGCTGACTAGCTAGGAAAGCACAGATCACAGCATCACTAAGGTTATCTCCAGATGTAGGACTACTTTGAGTATGAGCAGTACTAACTCCATAAGCAGTCTTATCTGCCTCATTTGTACTGCTGTTGCTATTAGTGCTGTTGAAGGATACAAAAGCCACATTTTGTGGATTTTGACTTGTGTTTGTTGAATCTTTGAGTTCATGCTCATATATCTTTAAGTTGTTGTACAAGTTATCCAAACTGATGGTTTCAATTTCTACTTTGTTCCTCCAGATTAAAGCATGAGTCTTCCATTCAGATGGAAGACTTCTCAACAGTTTTAAGTTCATGTCCTCTTGAGAAATTGTTTCACCTTGGATCTCCAACTGACTAATAAGTTTTTGCAACCTATCAAAAGTTTGATCCATTGTTTCTGAGCTTGATCCTGAAAAGTTCTCATATTGTTGCTTGAGTAGAGACCTCTGAACTTTCTTAGATTCCTTGTTACCTCCATACCTCTTTTCTATGGCTTCCATGAGCAGTTTTGCATCCTTATATGAATGAAACTTCAGTTGATCCTTATTTGGGAGAGCCATCAACAGAGTTCCTATAGCTTTCATCTCATTCCTCTTATCCTGCTTTTCTTCTGCAGTAGTAGGTTTATATTCTTGCTCAACCTCTCCAATTTTTCTTTTCAGTACTTTGTTGCCAGAATTACTTCCCAAAGGGAGTAATCAGTCATGAGGAAGTATTGTTCTATCCTCATTAACCCGAGATCATATTCCCCTAGGTTAAGGATAGGAAGTTTTGCAGTCAGAGTTGTGGAAGTAATTCCTGCCTCCATCTTATCACTGAGAGATAGATCTAGTAGAGATTGATTGTTTCTTCTTATTCAAAGCTTCACAACAAGCTCTGATACCACTTGTTGATCCCAATGAATAGATCTTTAACTCCTTAGCTTGATGTAAGGTTTAGTATCCTTGGATAAATCCAAAAGTACAAAGAATGAAACTTTGAGTGAATGATATAAACTATGTGGAATCTAGTTTATACCACTAAGAAGTATACTCAATGAAATAGTAATGTATGTTTGACAAAACATAAAATATAACCAAAACAATAAGCTTCAATATATTAATACGATCACTCTAATGAAGTGATAGGGTTTACAACCTTGAAGCTATGAATTTTATGGAAAACTGATATCTAAAACCATAACCTAGGATCTCCTTTTATACACCAAGGAGTCCTTTACAAGATAACTACAAATCTTTTAAACTTCTATAAGATATCAAGATATCTTCTAAATATATAATCTTATACATATCTTCCTATCTTTACAGAATATATACTTTGAACAAATCCATGCATATCCCTTCACACGTCTTTATCTTCATGCAGTCTCCAGTCTTCAGCAGTATTAACTTCTTCTCAGCAGTATTAAGTTAGTACTATCAGTACTAACTTTTGCTCTAGCAGTACTAATCAGTTAGTACTGGTAGTTATAATCTGTGCAATACAAACTCTTTAAGCTTGGCAGTACTAAGTTGAGCTAGCAGTATAAACTTTATAAAAGACTTTAATTCCCAACAGAATCTGTAGTATATGCCGACTCTGATCATGCGGGAGATTGTGTGGACCGAAAGAGCACTAGTGGTATTTGTACGTTCATGGGATGTTGCTTGACATCTTGGTTCTCGAAGAAACAAACTGCTCTTGCTATATCCACTACCGAAGCCGAATACATAAGCGCCAGAAAGGTATGTCAACAAGCACTATGGATGAAACAAGCTCTCATCGACTATGACATACGACTCAGCCTTAGTAAAAACACAGTCAACACTCTCATACAAAACACTTCGAAATACGTCACTACTTTCTTTGTGATAATGTCCAGAAAAGACATATCTCAATCGAGAAGTGCCGTCTGTCGATAACATCGCCGACATCCTTACTGTGACAACCGTGGCTTGAGCAGGTTGGTCAAACCGTATTGTTGACCTAAATATATGTTCTATAAGTATGGGTTATATGTTATATGTGTTATTACGTGTTTATATGTGTTTGTGTAGGATATGTGAGATTGGATAATCAATCCATTGAGCGTGACCATCTCATTGGGATTGGATTTGTGTTGGATTTTGCGGAATTCA
>BQNB010010048.1:864-28364 GCA_026074375.1 Tanacetum coccineum
AAACCTTAAAATCAACCACTAAAACACAAATTGATATCAAATCAGCACCAATAATCAATCCTAACATTATAAAGATCATCAATTGTACGTCATTTCATCTATTTTCTTTCTAATTTGTGTCTAGGGTTCATGTTGAACAAAAAATCAAAATTAGGGATTTTCATTTTTCTTTTGTTTGTGTGCAATTAGGACTATAATAACATAATGTATAACTAATATGCTTCTCGTAGACATAGAATTTGCATAATTGAGTGTGTTTGTTAAAGTTTTTCATTCGCACAAAAACCCTAATTTTCTTTCAAAATCACTTACATTAGGAACACCATAAAATTGTTTTAATACATTGTTAATACACTCTAAAAACGTTTTTGCATACATGCATAATGATCTCATGAACAAAATTCGAAATACATAATTCATATGTATTTTTTTGACATGTTTGGATGAGAAAAATTGAATTAAGGAGCGTTTGAGTTAACTCATAGGTTTTTGTTTTAGAGTCGAGTTAACTGCAACTCCACATCTGTTACAATTAGACAAACACTAGACATAAACTCTTGTTAACATTATGAGTTCATAATAATAAAACATGGAATTATTCTTCTTTTAGGTAACAATGCTTCGTAAAACTACCGAAGATCATCAAAACACAAAAAGTTGCATCCCTAAAATCTCAAATGAATACACCTCACCTTTAAAAGAGATGTTTAAGAACCTTGAAAGTCATTGTATTCATGAGGGTCGGGTAGTTTTCTCAGATTTCGATGACATGGTTTACGTTAGATCCATGTTTAGTCATATTGGGTTTGAGTATCTCCTTGAAATTAATGAACAAATTTATCCTCGTTTCATGCTCGAGTTCTATAGTAAATACCGTGTCAACTACACTCTCGAAGGTCAAATGTTAATCGAGTTTGTCATCCAAAACCAATTCTTCTCTTATACAATTGAAGAATTCGGTCAAATTCTTAAAATTCCTTTTAGGGTCAATGTTCTTTTACCGATAAGTGGTCACTTGACGACTTGCAATATAGTGTCCCTATGAGTGGTCCTTATCAAACCAACCCTCCTTGCCCCGATGAAATCAAAAACTATGTTCAAGAGGAATGGGATGGTCCGGTCACTCGTATCCGTCATGATAAAATCAATGATGTTGAAGAAAACCAAATTTTAACTCGTGAAATCGTGTCAGTAATGAAAACTTAGGTCGAAATCATTTGGGAAATTGTCTTTTGTCTAGGGGTAACCGGGATCATGTCCCTGCGTGTCTTTCTTACATTCTTTATTGTATCGCTAGGTCTGAGCGATATAATCTTGCATATTTTATTGTAAAACGAATGGAGTTTGTCACTAAACAACCTTGGTTAATTCTACCATATGGTATGTTATTAACTCGATTGTTTAAATATGTCTTTTCCGAGAGTCTTGAGTTGTCAAACGATCGTTATGTCTTGTGCGATCGTGTCATGTATCCTCTTACCGCTCAACAAGAGCGAAAGACTCAAAAGGATTATGGCACGAAAAGAGGTCGCTCTTCCACTTCCTCTTCATCCGCCTTCGGTCAACCATCATCTTCTCATCTCTAAGATGATGATAATGATAGAAATGACAAAGGGAACTTGCGTGCAAGCACTCCTTCTCCTACTTGTTTTGTTAATTCATTGACAAATGAAGTTCCTCGAGTCTTTTTTAACCCACCCAACATCGACCCAAACATGGAACCATTCTATAATCGCCAAACCAAAATCCTCAACCGACAACTTTAATTGCGAGATGAGCAACGTGGTGGAATAAGGTCAATCGGGAAGGGTGTCAAGAACTTATGGAGGAAGAAGAAGAAGTGAGCAATTTGGATAATTGCTATAAGACAATTTAATTTCGCTAGCTACTTAATTATGATTGCTGGTACTTAATCTTTACTATCTATGCTTTGGTACTTAAACTTATGATATTTAGTAGATCTTTTAGATTTTAGATTGGGCAATGTAACTTGCCCTGGATGATCACTCCATTTTATCATCCTAAACTTATGTGCATGCACTATTGACACTATATGCGTTTCATTATATTTATAAAGTTATGCATGCTTAATTATCTCTTAGTGACATGCCTATAATTGCTTTCCAAATAGAATGTAGAATAGATAGCTTTTGGATTTGAAGATTTGGAAGTATTAGGTGTTTCTTGGGTCATAGGATTGGCTGCAAAGGGGAAAACAGAGCGAAACATTTTCTGTACAGGGTTTGAAATTTAGGAAAAACTAGTAAAAAATTCGTCCCTCTAGAAAATGGCCCCCATAAATACCAGACGACCCCCTTATATATATAGGATCGCCACTTATTTATGGGACCGCCACCAGGACTCACGAGATTTTTCACTCTCTCTCTCTTGATTTTCTGTGTAGTTGACTATCCTCTCTTTTAGACCTAGCTAGCATTTCCACATTTTGCTAAACTATTTTTGGATTCTTTCCATAACTCGCATGCTTTACCTCTTTACTCACATTCATCCTATTTAAATAATTACCCTCACCATGTTCTTCATCACCCTCACCACATTTTTCTTCATTCTACCTCTACTCCTATTGCTTCCACCCAAGCTTCATCCTCTAATCCTTCCAAGAAAATAAAACTCACCATCATACTACCAAGACAACTCTTTGTGGATCTTACTAGTGAAGAAGATGACACTACCACACCTTCTCCCATAACAAAATCTTCCTCTTCATCTTTACTAAATGCACCATCAAAAACTCCATCAACCAAAGATACATCATCTACCTTTGGCACTACCTCTTCCTCATTCGATTCAAAACCTTAATCTTTACCTCTTTCCTCTAATGACACACCCTCTCCTTAACCATCCAATCTCTTTCTTGATGATATCATTGATGTTTTTCCAAGACCTTCAAATCTACTTCTACTTCAAAGTCATCCCTCTTTAGATATCACTATCTCCTTGTCACCAATTACTCCTCTTGATCACATTTTTGATACCCCTTCACCACAACCACCACCTCAACCACCTCTCACGGGTCATCCCATTTACTTAAACATGTTTGACTATCATGGGGTAAATTGTCTATGTTGTTTTCACAACCAAAATCTTGTTTTCTCTCTTAGGGATGAGATAAACTTAATGTTTGCTCACCCTGAGTATCTTTTTACTTCCGCCATTGCCTCACCTTCTCCACCACACCTTTAAAAATCCTTTATATCACCACATAATGTTTCACCCTACCTTTTGCTCAAAGTCATTTCCTATGAATCAAGAATCACCTAGGACTTATGAAGTATTTAGTTTATTAGTGTAGTTTGTTTAACTTTGGTTCTCATGCATGAATCTACTTTATTATGAATGAGTTATTTTTATTATTTCTTAGTGTTATAAGCAATCTATGCTTTATTGTATGAATTTGTTTTCTATGAATGAATTTATCTTATGGGTGAATTGTATGAATTATTTTGTTGGCTATTTCTTCTTCACATAGCCAAACATATATATATATATATATATATTTGTCGTAATCTTGCTACTAGTTAGAAATGTTTTCTTGCATTTGTATTTTTAACTTGGTTTTGTAGCAAAACATTATAAGCGCCCCAAACAAGGGGGAGCATACATCAATAGGGGAGTCTTGGCATTTTCAATTTCTTTCTCTCTATATCTCGAGGATTAACCTTTTTGGATTCGACAAAAAAGGGAAGAAATAGATTAAAACTCATTAATAACTTAAATTTTTTTATTTTTATAACAAAATGAGTTTATATTTTGTCATAATAAAAAAGGAGGAGATTGATTGTTAATACAAATAATGTCTAAAAACGTTATTAATATTTTTTTCGACCTCTCAACGTTTTAAAGATGACAAAATGTAAAAATATTTACGATAAAAATAAACGTTTACATGTTATTAATCGTAAACTTCCATTTCTGCGCAAATCACTTAAGGTATGTACAACAATTCATTAAACATTATTAGTGATCAAGAAATTATTTTTTTAACCATTACATTTCTACAAAAGTATTTCCCCACTAAAAAACAAAAATGGGAGCGTCAGTCTAGTGGCGGCCCCCTGATAGGCTGGGCGCCTCCCAGATATAACTGGGACCGTCAGGACCGCCCCAGGAGACGTTGGGATTTCCTGTCTATAAATATTGTACTATTCTCGGCAGAAAAACACACCTCTTTTCATGATTTTTTAGTTATCTTTCTCTCTCTAAAAACGTTCTTTCTCTCACTAAATCTCTTGATCACTAACATTGTTTAATCTTGTTTTAAGTGATCCAATCTCATCTTCTTCATTCTTCCATCAAGTGCAAGAGAAGAATACTCGTATTCGCCAAGAAATGAAGTGTTATAGATTAGTGATTTCTCCTCTCTTCTTCTAAGATCCAAATCTCTATTTTGATTATCTTGTGTGATTGTATAAATCAGATAGTGTATAAATCTGATAGTATAGATCTTGTGATCGGGTAGTGTTTGTGAAGTGGTAGATTGGTTCTAGCTAAGATTAAGACTTGACATTTAGCTTAGTGTCGGAAAACAACGTAAGCGGCGTGTAAACGGTTTTCTCTGCCTAAACGGAGCTTGTCGACATAGTAAAATATCGAGTCGGATACTCGGTGAGTGGAGTAGGGCGAAGAAGAGCTTCGTAGCCGAACCACTATAAATCTTGGTGTCTTGGTTTGATCGTTCTTTAGTTTATCTCTTTATATTGTTTGTATTTCTCATTTATTGTTTGTATAGTTATTACAAGTAGATAGTTATCTTGATTGTTGATTGATTAAACATATACTCGAATCTAACAATTTTAGAAGTAAAGTTTTAAATCACCAATTAACCTGTAAACTATTTAACCCCCCATCCCTTCTAATTTCTACACATGCAAAAAGGGTTCTTGGGTTCAGGTGAAGGAGGAGGAAATCATAAGAAAAAAGGTGGTTCTTATAAGGAGAAGCAAGGTTCGGCTGCTATTGGTTCTTATAAGGACAATAACCATGGGAATGAAGCTACGATTAGTACCCGTAATGGTAGGCAGGATGTGAACATGGGGCAGTGTTCGTCTATTGCTACTCTGCACGAAAGTAATATTTCGATTAATACTAATAATCCTAATTCTAGTCCAAGTTTATGGTGGCCTACTTCGTATACCAAATTAGTTACAAGATAACCAAATAGGAATGTGTCACCTACTCATAGGAAAAGTGTGAATTTCCACACTTTAATTACACCGTCAGGAAATGGGGCTGATGTGGTTGTATCATTGGAGTCTATTCATGCTATTAGCGAATGATATGCTAATACGGCAGATGGTTTCTTTTTGGAAAAGTGGATGGCTTACCCCGTTATTTCTAACTATGTTAGAAACACTTTGGGTAAATATGGAGTGGTTAAATCAATGCTTAACTCGTATACTAGATTATTCGTCTTCCAGTTTAGCTCTATGGATTGTTTGGATTCAATGCTTGAAAATGGTCTATGGTTTATTCGTAATAATCCGCTGATTTGGAAAAAGTGGAATCCGGACGTAAACTTATTGAAAGAAGATGTTGGTAATGTTCTTGTTTGGGTCAAACTTCATGTTATCCTTGTGACGGCATTTAGCGAGGATGGTTTGAGTGTCATTGCTACTAAACTTGGTACTTCTTTAATGCTTGACTCTTATACATCTAACATGTACACACAATCATGGGGTAGGTCAAGCTATGCTAGAGCAATGATTGAGCTTCAGGCCGATTTAGAGTTAAAAGATACCATCATGGTGGCTATGCCTAAACTTGTTGGGGAGAGGTTCTATACGTGTACTATTCGTGTAGAGTATGAGTGGAAACCTCTCAGGTGTGCGTGTTTCAAGGTTTTTGGTCATGTTTAGGATAAGTGTCCTAAGAATATAGGCTTGGATGTGGCGAAGAACTTGAAGAATCCTAGCTAGCCAAGCTCCTAGAGGTGTTCCGGTTGGTCCTAAGGTGGGATTTAAACCAGTCAAACAAGTTTGTAGACCTGTTTCTAAAAACAATAATGCCAACACTAGTGGTAATAAGAAGAAAGATGCGAAGTCTAGAAAAGAGGTTACTCCAAACCCATTTGATGTGGTTAATTCGGTTGAAAATGATGTCGACTTGGGTACATATACGGGGACTTCAAATTTGGCTAGTAAAGAGGCCAATTATAGTGGATCTTCGTTCTGGAATGTGGGATCTAGTAGTACTAGTACTACACCTACTGTTGTTTAAAAAATTGATAAGCTTGAAAAACTAGTTATTGATGAGAAAATTATACTTGTGGATGATGAGGGTAAACCTCTGGAAAAGGTTGATTATTCAGGTGATCATGATAGTGGGGATGAAGTTCAACCAATTGATAATGAAATGGCAAGTTTTTCTGGCTTCAAAGAGGGATGGATATGGTACTAATAGTTTGCTGGAACAATGGAGGAAAACTTATGAGAATGCTGATTACGCCTACGAAAAATACGATGATGATATGTATGAAGACAAAAAAATTCCTGACAACATTCAATCTATATGCGATAAATTGGATATCAAGGTACAAGGTCGTTAGAAGAAATAGAGTCATTTGTAGTCTAGTCACTTTGTGTATCAACCTTTAAGGAAATAGGTTGCCTATGTAACGGGCGGAGATGTTGGATTCACCCTCATCCATTGTACTTAAATGTTTTTTTAGAATAATAAATTTTCTAGGGAAATTAAACCCTTTATCCAAAAAAAAGAGGTTATGATTATATTATGTAAAGCTCTTATTGTGGTTGGACTATGGACAAGATAATCTGTCATACTGACATAATGATTGCCAGTTAACCGTTGTGAACGATGTTGGACACAAAGCGGAGTCGTGACAACTAGCTACGTTTTTTGAACGACAACTTTATAGATAAACTAGCAAAAAGCTAGAAAAGATTACAAGAATTTAGTACAAGCATCAATAGGATTCGAGATCCAATCAATCCAACTCGGATTAAATTTCCTATTCCTATGAAGAATCCAAAAGAGTGAGAGGATCATAATTTCTTCCACAAGAGTATCCTTACGAGGAGGCCTCAATTCAAAACAAATCCTATTCCTATATCTCCATAAAATCCAAGTAGTTGTTTGAATAACCGCATCAAAGCAAGCTTTAGCCTTAATGTTGATATCAACCAAATCGGCCCAACGGATTAAGTTTTGAAGGTCCTTTGGGCAATCATTCACTCTCCACCACGAAGAAATCGAGTCCCACACACCAATGGCAACCGAGCAGTCCACAAAAACATGGTTAGCAGTGTCAATACCATTATCACATATTGGGCATCTAGTAGAGTCTAAATCAATTCCACGGATGTCTAAGTTGTAGCGAGTTGGAAGACGATCGAGAAAAAGCCCCCATGTATGGATATTAACCTTGATAGGAAGGGTTTTGTTCCATCTAACCTCTTGAACCTGTGACTCCAATGTTTGGTGGTCAATGAGACGTCTTAGAGAAGAGACTTTGTACAAATTGGAAGTGTCGAGGGAGCATGTCCATGTATCAGGGGAGTTATGCGGGACAAAGTTGTTAATGAGTAAGCCCATTAGATCTTGTAGTTGCCATTTCCAACCCATCTCTTATAGGCCTTCTCCACGTCCAAACCCAAGAGAAACAAGCAGGCGACCCATTAGAAGAAGCAGAAAAAGTATAACGATCTGCTACAAGGCAATCTTTGGCAATTTCAAGCGAGTAAAGCCTAGGAAAGGTAGTCTTGAGGTTCGAGTTCCCTATCCACACATCATTCCAGAAAGCCACACTAGCTCCATCTCCTACTTTTCTTGAAAAAATCACATTCAAAAAATCACAATTGACAACTAGCTACTACACTGCACCATCTACTAATGATGGCAAGAAGTAACATGGATCTAAAAGTTAAGTTCCAAACAAAGATCCTCTCCTCCAAAACTTTCAATGGCAATGAAAATATACATTTAGTGAAAGAGATTTTAGTAACCCAAAAAAACATCACTTATCTTAAGTGACAGTTATCAAAAAGTATGAGCAAAAGCCTTACTAATGATACTTTTATAAACAAAATGTGTCACAAAAGATAAAAAACATGAAATGCAATAAACTTAAAGCGTGTTTTTAAGTTGGGTCGGGTAACTATGAAATGGCATCTTCTAATAACATGCATGTTTCCTTAATCAATTTAACGCACTAGACAATTAGTGACGTGGATATAATTCATTTTCTTCCAATATATCAGTTACACTCAATGTTTTAAAAACCGGGTTGACCCGGCCGGTTGAACCGTGAACCGGATCGGAGACCGGGCCGGATGTAATCGGGTTTTTGCTTGTTTGTGAACCGGATTGACCCGTCGGTTTTTCGTTGACTTGGGTTGACCCGGTTTGATAAACCCGGTCGGGTCGTGACTTTTTTGAAAAAAATATAACAAAACTTTTTTTCATAAACATTTATAATTTTAATTAATAAATTGAAGTGATGGTGACTAGTGTTAGTTAAAATAGAGTTAAAACTAACTTAAAATACCAACTATAATTTTTTTTATTATAGCATATTACAACTTGTAACAATGAGTTAATTGTTTTTGCAAATTTTTGTTATAATTTTATAAATATAGAACTAAAAAACTAAAGCTAATAATTAAAGACTTAATATTTTTAACAACAAGTCAATATAACCTTGTAAATATTAACATCAAAATTCATGATTGTATATGATCGTATCTATATAGTAACAATAATAGCAGTTCTTCATAGTTCATAATTTTTCATTAAAATAATTGCAACCCATATAGTATGATATCAGCATAACTATCCATATTTAACCAAAAAATCCTTGAGATAAATGCAATAGAATGCACATAATCAAGAGATATTGAACTGCATTCAATTTAATTCTATTTCTGTCATTCTGTATATACATGTGAACATATATTATACCTTAATTAGATGTACATAATCATTACATACAGCGTTATTTTGTTTGGATTTATATAACTGGGTGTATATATAAGGGCATATATGATGCTTCTTTCAAAAGCACCTCGAGTTACCATGACTTACAATTCCTTTATTCTATGTACCCTTCTAACCTTCTCAATATGCCTTCATGGAATCTCCGCCATGGACTATTTTGTGACGAACGAGGCCGCCAGCACCCCTGGCGGCATCCGTTTTGACAAAGAAATCGGAATTCCATACACAAAACAAATAATGGGTACTAGTATCGACTTCATTTGGCACACCGTCTTCCAACAAAACAGCCCGTATGACCAAAAACCCTTAGATTCTGTAAGCGTTTACATTGTAGAGTATGAGGGAGTAGCAGTAGCTTGGGGAAATAACAATATTAACATCAGTTCGATTTTTTTACAAGGGGCCGAAGGAGACCTAAAATGGATATTCACAAGCGTATTTTACCATGAAATGACACATGTGTTTCAATGGAATGGTGAAGGTCATGCACCATCGGGGTTGATGGAAGGAGTCGCGGATTATACAAAGTTAAAAGCAGGTTATGCTCAAGATCAGGGATTTGCAAAGCCAGGACAAGGGGATTCGTGGGATCAAGGGTATGATGTTACTGCCCGTTTTCTTGAGTATTGTGACGAGATAGTCCCCGGATTTGTGGCAAGCCTTAATAAGCTGATGAGGTTTGATTTTGATGTAAAGTTTTTTGAATACTTAACTGAGAAGCCTGTGGATCAACTATGGATGGAGTACAAGGCTAAGTATGGGCAATAAATAGTTTGATGGCAATGATAGTTTGATACACGTTGCTTTAGCTATATTTCTGTTATTTGCATTACAATATACTTTTAAATTAATTAAAAAATGACATGATAAAAATATGAGATACTCTACTCGAGCGAGTTCAATTTAACTATTACGGTCAAACAAAGTAATTGTTTTTCAGCATATTATTGATTGTAAGCTCTTTTGTGGCTGGACTATGGACAACATGATCTATCATATACTATCACATGATCTATCATATACTATCATATTGATTGTAAGCTCTTTTGTGAACGGTGTTGGAAACATAGCGGGTCGTGAGTCGTGACAACTAGCTACTATACAGCATCATCTACTAATCATGGCAAGAAGTAACATGGATCCAAAAGTTAAGGTCCAAACAAAGATTTCCTTCTCCAAAACTTTCAATCACAATGAAAATAACGTCACAAGATTTAATGACACTTTTTTAGAAAAAAAATGATGTAACAAAAGTCAAAAACTATGTACTAACATTTTTTTTTTCAGTAAAAATTGATCTAAAAATATATAGTTTAGATAGGGGAAAATTAAGAGAATGGGGATAACTGGTAAGATCTTATTAATTTTAACAAAGTGTATCACTATTATATCCGTTTAAACTTTAAGTCACGAATAGATTCGCCAAATTGCTTAAAATAAATGGTCACGAAACACAATGGTTTAAGTCACGGACTCATATATATTCGCCAAAAGGATAAACAACATAATACTCATTTCAAGAAAAATGTAACTAACAAACATAACAAGGATTGTTCGAGAAAACATAAAAAGGAATTCAAGTGGGTTTCCAATAGAATTGTTATCTATACCTTTCTCCGACCAACTCACATGAAGGTAAGAGAGACATGAAAAAAAAACCAACAAGTCACAGTAACGCGATTAAAAGCAGTTTAAGCACTCGTTCAAGCTTCTTTCTCTTCTAGTTAATCTATACGACAAAACGATGTTTTTAGCACATATCTTTCTTTTTTATATAATTTGTTCACATCTAACGTAATGATGTTATCAGCATGGCTGCATTACTTGATAAAAAGTAGTAACAATATGAAACATGATTCCATCTCAAATAGCAGTTAACACAAATTTCCATTGGGTAAAATAAGATACGTAATGTATTGCATTAAAATTTGAATTGCCCTATTTAAAATGTTAGGATCTATGGTTACCATAACCCAGTGGCCTGGAAAGAAGTACCACACTTCATTTTCAAACTTAGATTAGTGTTAGTAATAGATGTTGATATCTTACAATAATATGATATCCACCCATATGTTAAAATATAACAAATTCTGGATTTTGAAAACACATTGTCACATTTAGACATATCCAGTCCACATATTTAGCAAGCCCTTGTAAAGAATGCAACAGAATTTACAAAATAGAATCATGGCACACGTGTATGCAATTGTTGTGTATGTCTATATATAAGTGAATGTCTGATATTCATAGTTCATGCACCTTGCCATGGCGCCCTATACCATTTTCATGTTTACACTCTTAACATTCTTGTTATCTTTTCATGGCATCGATGCCAACGTCGTAAAGTACAATGTGTATCACATAGCCGAAAACCATCCTGGTGGAATCAAATTCACAAAACTAATTGGAATTCCATACACAAAACAATTAATGGGCAAGATCAACAATTACCTTTGGTCAACCATTTTCCAACAAAATACTGACGCTGACCGAAAGATTGTCGAATCTGTTGATCTTTACCTCAAGGACTTCAAAGGAGCCGAAGGTATCACTTGGTGGAGCAGCAGGATTAATGTTAGTGTGGTTTATTTAGATGGGTACCAAGGGGACTTGAAATGGGAATTCACGTCGCTCATGTACCATGAAATGACACACGTTTTCCAGTGGAATGGAGAGGGTAAAGCCCCGGTGGGTTTAACAGAAGGGATCGCGGATTATACTATTCTGAAAGCTAATTACTTCCCTCCGGCTTTTGCAAAGCCTGGGTCTGGGGACAAGTGGGATCAAGGTTATGATTTCACGGCTCGTTTTCTCGAGTATTGTGACAGTCTCGTCCCAAACTTTGTTGCAAAGCTTAACAAAAGAATCAGGAAAACTTTCGATGTCTCATTTTTTAAGGAGTTAACAGGGAAGCCTGTGGAACAACTATGGAAGGATTACAAAGCTAAATATGCTGGGAAGAACTAAATAAAATGTGTGTGGTTCTGTGAAATAATTGATTTGATAATTATAAAATAAGCTTTCTTCTATAAATGGTGTAATCCAATATTTGAGTCAGCTTCTCATTCCATTTTAGGGTGCCTGCTTTAACCCATATAAGCATTTCATAACTTGCAAACCTTCTTATCATTCTTAGAAAAATCCCCATCGAGTAATTTCATATAAACATCCTGAGCAAGATCACAGTAAAAAAAGATTTATTTTGAACAACATCAGTTAAAAGACATCTAACAGTAATTAATTTTGACCAAAGGATAAAAAGTTCTCTCGTATAGTTAAAACCTTCTTTTTGACTATAAGCCATTAGCAACTAATTTCATCTTAAATATCTACGTACATCCTACGGATTTCCTATCACTAGGAAAGTCAGTTATTTCCCATGTACCATTTCTATTTAAGGATTTGGTTTCTTGATTCATGGCCTCAATCCATCTAGAAGTTGCAGGGATGGCAAAGGGGCGAAAAATGTCGGGATAATATTTACCATCTTCATCCCAATTTCTCGCCCTTATCACCGTCGAAGAATTATTTTACATCCACATCCCCATCCCCAATGGGGATCGCAAATCCCACAAGGATTCGGAAATTTTTCGCTCTTATGAATTGAGAATAATAATTACATAACAAATCGAAATTATAAAGATTTTTAACCTATAAAATGTCCTAAAAGCACCCATTATACATAGCTAGATTAATTAAAATGTCATTTAGCTTTAAAGCATTGTTTACATTAATATAAAAATTAAGTGCATTGAATGAGTGTATCTTTCTTAATATTATATAATTTTCAGTCCTATATATTTAATAGGAGTGATCATGATTAATGTGATTACTTAATTTTAAGTGATGACATCAATACAAGAAAACTAAAAGACTATAGAATTATTGCATTTTAAGGAATGTCATTAATATATATAAATATATAGAGAGAGAGAGAGAGAGTTTGGTTCAAATAGAAAGTGATTTTGGGTAAAAAATATAAAAAGTGTAGAGAATTTATTTATGTGTCATTAATATCATGTGAAAATTCATTTATGTGTCATTAATATCATGTGAAAATGTGTCAATTGTGTGTCAGTTACAAGAAATTATGTGCAAGTGTGTCAACATTGTTAGCTAAAAAATTCATGTGTGTCAATAATAGCGTATTAATAGTGTGTCAACATCGCTAGTGTGTCAGTTACAAGTCGTTATGTGTCAAATATGTAATTAATACCTCAATTTAATCTCATTAATACCTCACATCCAATGGCTAGAAATCCTTCCTATACTTTTTACCATTTGTAACTTTTCACAATAACCTCACCCTATATATATATATATATATATATATATATATAGAGAGAGAGAGAGAGAGAGAGAGAGTTTGGTTCAAATAGAAAGTGATTTTGGGTAAAAAGGATAGAAAGTGTAGAGAATTCATTTATGTGTCATTAATATCATGTGAAAATGTGTCAATTGTGTGTCAGTTACAAGAAATTATGTGCAAGTGTGTCAACATTGTTAGCTAAAAAATTCATGTGTGTCAATAATAGCGTATTAATAGTGTGTCAACATCGCTAGTGTGTCAGTTACAAGTCGTTATGTGTCAAATATGTAATTAATACCTCAATTTAATCTCATTAATACCTCACATCCAATGGCTAGAAATCCTTCCTATACTTTTTACCATTTGTAACTTTTCACAATAACCTCACCCTATATATATATATATATATATATATATATATATATATATATATATATATATATATATACCCGCTCAACGGGCGGGTTCGGTTCATAAAACTTTTCTTAGACAATGTTTGTCGTTTAGTTCTAATGGTTGCCGTGTTTGTGTAAACATGCCTATTTGGTCGTAAGATTTAGTTCATCGCAGGTGTAACTAATAAACAATTAAAATATGCAAAATGAAACATGGTAGATTTTACCTTCTTTGCTTAGTAAAGAAGTGCCCATTAGCATTCAATATGTCACAAGTTATAAGATATGTGTCAAATGGCTCACACCTGGAAAAATGTCATTTAGCTTTAACACATTGTTTACATTAATATAAAAATTAAGTGCATTAAATGAGTGTATCTTTCTTAATATTATATAATTTTCAGTCCTATATATTTAATAGGAGTGAGAGGAGAGTTATATTGGATACCAAAAAAAGGTTGGATATTAGGGGACTCATCCACATCATCCATCTAAAAAGAAATCAATGGTTGTGATTAAAAGCATTTAATTATTTCACCTATTTTTAAAAATTTAAATATTCTCATAACCGTTAATCGTTAAGCAAAAAAAAAATTATACCATCAACGACGAACATTTAATTATCTTTATTAGATATCCACTTTGATATAATTTCGACACACAAAAAATTTTTACGTTTTTTTCACGTCTTTTTCATCTTTTTTCCACGTTTTTTTTCAGATTTTTCACGTTTTTTTTACGTTTTTCACCTTTTTTTTACGTTTTTCACGTTTTTCCGTGAAAAAGTTTTTTTTTTGTTTTTTCCGTTTTTTTCTCGTTTTTTTTCCGTTGTTGAAATTTGCATTAAAAATCTATATGATATAACTCAATAATATCATAGATGATTTAAACACTAAATTAATTTCTTATATGAATAGCATAATATCATATTGGATTATAACACTAACATTTATGATTTATCACTAAACTCATATATGATTTAACAGTAAATTCTATAATATCATATATGATTCTATGCAAGTTTTCAACGACTGAAAAAGTCGAAAAAAAATATGAAAAAAACACGAAAAAAACGAAATTTTTTTTTTGTCGAAAGTATATCAAAATGAGAAAACGTGGAAAAAAACGTGAAAAAAGTGAAAAAAAAACGTGAAAAAAAGGTGAAAAAATTTGAAAAAAACGTGACAAAAACTTGAATTTTTTTTTTGTCGAAAGTATATCAAAGTGGATATCTATAGAAAGATAATTAAATGCTCGTCGTGATGGTATATTTTTTTTCGCTTGACGATTAACGGTTTGAGAGATATTAAGATTTGAAAAAAAAGGTTGAAAATAATTTTGGAGTTTTTTAATCCTTTATCATTAGTTTAAGATGAAGATGATGTATGAAGGGTGGAGGATTGTCTTAATAAACGCAATCGCTCGTTTAATAAAAGTCTTCTTACGAAGGCTAGTAACTTCTTCTTCTCATTCTAAATCTATGCCCATAAACGTATACGAATTCATTTTGTGTAAATGAGGAATGTGTGAAGTGTTTATAAATTGAGAGAGTTGTGTATAAAATTAGAGAGTTGTGTATAAAAATGAGTGAATTAGTAGGTATTTATAAGTAAAAAGGGTTTTTTTAAAAAATTTTTTTATAAATATAACGGATATAAAATTTTGGGGGCCCACTTTTTTAAACTCACCGTGAGGTGAGTATCTCACCTATCGGCCAAAAAAACAAGCCAAACTCACCTTGATAATGTTAACTCACCTAGGTGAGTTTTGCCACCGGCGTGGCACTCGCGCGCGAGTGGGAAACTCACCTAGGTGAGTTTGCACCCACTCCGTCCAGCCTTAGAGTTAAGTTTTAATGACTTTAAATATCCAAAAAGTCTCCAATTTATCCTTAAAACTACCGATTAAGTTTCTTTTGTGATCAATAACATCGATTAAGACATTTAATAAAGTCTCTTCACATCTTTATGTCAAAACCATAACAACTAAGTTATATAAATTCTCTTCATTCGGATGTTTAAAAATCCCAACTTCGCTTCTTTCAGAACCCATATATATTGCAAACATTTTAGAAATTTTTGATGCGTGAAAGTCTTAAAATTTGGTCAAAGGAAACAAATAGTATTTTTTATTAAACCATCAGAGGAAGACATAAGAACGCTCTTAGAAGATGATATTGAACAAGTGACATTCCTGCGTGTACGATACATGAGCGACATCATTCTTGCATTGATGAGATGATATATATCTCTTTACCTATGTTAATGAAGAATCGAGATACAAGATCACAACAAATTTTAACATGTGGTAATAACTTTGAAATGTTACGCACTACGCACTTCTTTCATTGATACATTACAAGAATTTTTCAGACTTATATTACTGATTTTTGTTTGCATGAATTTGGAAATCTTACAATGTGTATAGGTGATATATCCACTTCTAAAGCTTGGTAAAGTCTTTTGTCAAGCCTGTTTCATTATCTGGAGGTATATATCGCAATGAATATTGGAACTAAGCGTTTTTAGTAAGTGGGTTTAGCAATATAATTATATGGTTAAATAATATGTAACACACAAACTAAACCCCTTGCAATTATATTTTAACCATCAAACAACTATAAAATGCAAAATCCGTTACATTAATGGACCAGAGACATGACGGCCAGTTAGTTCAATTGGTAAGCAAATTGTTTCTATGGTCAGATGCTGAAACAGACAAAACTAATAATGCCCTCAACAAAATGTGCATCAGGTGTTTCATACCGTGCTCAAATGAAGAAAGTAGCTTAACAATCAAATTTTGCCCACAGACTAAGCCCGGTGCAACGCACGGGTGTCGACAAGCCTCGTTCAACTAAAATCTTGACTGAATAATATATAGTTAGTGCTTAACATTTTAAAAGTATTTGATCCATTAATACTCGGTATGATATACCTATAGAAGTACATGTATTGTTAATATAATTTTTATATATTCATACATTAAAAAGTTCGGGGTCGAGGATTTGTGTTATCCCCATCTCCACCCCATCCCCGATTTCATAATTTGGGGATTCCCCAGCCCCATCCCCAATCGATTCGGAAATTCCCCAGTTAAATCGGATTTGGGGATCGGATCCCCGTTGGGTACGGGGATTATTGATAGTTAGTGCTTAACATTTTAAAAGTATTTGATCCATTAATACTCGGTGTGATATACATATAGAAGTACATGTATTGTTAATATAATTTTTATATATTCATACATTAAAAAGTTCGGGGTCGATGATTTGTGTTATCCCCATCTCCACCTCATCCCTGATTTCATAATTTGGGGATTCCCCAGCCCCATCCCCAATCGATTTGGAAATTCCCCAGTTAAATCGGATTTGGGGATCGGATCCTCGTTGGGTACGGGGATTATTGCCATTTCTAATTGATGTTTCAGCAAAAGTCTTTGGTTCTTTAATTTTATTCAGGTTAGTAGCTAATGTATAGTTATTAGGAGCAGATAGATTTGGCATAATTGACAACTTTATTTTTATCATATTTAATTCTATCATCCACAATATAGTTGTGTTGGGATTTAAGAACTAGCAAACCATATTTACAACGAGTACGCAGCGGATGGATCTAGTTTGATGACTATGATTAACACACAAATAAGGTAAGAAAAACTAACCGTTATGTTTAATGACTAAAGGCAATAAACGAGAATCTTGATCTTGAAACTTAGTGATTAAGTTATCACCTCTACGGTTGCTCACACAACACGTCAAACGAATACACCAAGATGCTAGTCTTTACTTCACGTCTCACGAACACCGAGTGTTACACCTTTCTTGAATCGAAAATCACAAACAAACCCTTGTTGTATAAAAAGAAAATCAACAAAACCCTAATTAGGGTTTTAATCAAATTCGGTTAAACCAAAATTCAAGAAATCAAAACCCTAAAGGCTTCAAGTTGTTGTCGACCTGGAGAACAAAACAAACCTAAAACCTTGATTAACTTGAGCTTATGATCGAGCTTGTGGGAATCCAATCGCACCAAAACCCTTTTAGCGTTTTCACCGAAATCAATCAAGAGGAGAAAAGAGAACCGAATTACCCTTTTTAGGGTTTTTCCAAATTCGGTTATGCGAGGAGAGGGGACACCGAAAATCAATTTAGGTTTTTAGGGATTTGAATGAATGAATAATGCGCTAGGGCGAGAGTGTTTATATAGGCACCTAACCCTAGTCCTTGGTGAACAAGGAAACCATGATTCATTCCTTATTCTAATTCCTCCACCTCCTTAATTTTAAATCGACACGAACACCCCTTCTAAAAAGCCATAGGGTTCGGCCATAACCAAGCACCCCTTTAGGTTTGGGTTTTGTCAATTTAAGTCCCTTCGGTTTACATATTTAAATAACCGTTAAGTTAGTTATAAACTATAACGACTATTTAAATATATTCATGAAGTATATTTAAAGAATAAATCTATTCTATGTGTCTTAACGTGTGTGCCCCAAATAGGTTCACGTACTTCTAGTCGTATAATACGCGAATCCAACTACCATATTCCAACAGCTCCCACTTAGGAGTTGGAGTAGCGGACTGTGTTTATACTAACAATGGAAACGTCTAGCAACACTCCATTTGTTATTAAAACTAGAAATACCTGAGATGAAGTTCCAAGAACATTCTCAGTATAATGGTTATGTATTTCTTGCTAATATCATCCCTTTGTTACAGATACTGTTAAACCATGGATATGGATCCTAACTCATTCCATATAGTTTAAATTTTTAGTTTCTTGTTATTGAAGTTAATACAGATATACCAAATGTAATCAAGAATCATTTTGAATTACCCTTTAGGCACGACCATGCAATTATCTAATTAATTCTATAGAGGGCCCATGGTATCATACTGCACTTATCAAGTAGAGGAACAAATTCTTGTTGACTACAAGTGTTGTAGATGCTGCTTCACATCACTTCCAAAAATAGCCTTTATAACTACCTTATTAAGGATAGCGTTTGACTTATACTTAAAAAGTGATATCCACACATGCAGAACTTGTTTGCATCTCAAGTCTAAG
The DNA here is from genome assembly GCA_026074375.1 of Tanacetum coccineum. Lineage (NCBI taxonomy): Eukaryota > Viridiplantae > Streptophyta > Magnoliopsida > Asterales > Asteraceae > Tanacetum > Tanacetum coccineum. The sequence goes on from BQNB010010048.1 coordinate 19,611, forward strand.
GATGACTTATCTAACCATTTTTGACATCGTACTTATGACAAGGATCCAAAAGTAAATCTATAAAAGTTAGAGTGTCCAATATGCATCCCTTGTGAATAACATATGAGTTTGGTGGAAACCATCCATGTATTTAAAAAATACAACCAACACTCACATTTGCCTTAATGTAATAGTATTCCCATATTGTTACCTGACAATGGACATATTTAGAATAATAAAATTATTCAAGGATTAAACATGCAAATATTGAATAACAATTATTATATGTATGAAAACAAATACCAAGTATTTTTATTCATCAGAAAGTAAAAATTGTCTTACAATCCCAATTATCCAAATACTAAAAACAGATATGCATGAGACTAATTAGCAAGTTGAAGTCCAATGTTTCCAACATTCTCAACTCTTTCTTTACAAGACAGCTAAATAGTCATCTGAGTAAACTTTCCGAATACTTGTTTCAAATTCACAAATTATGAAGAATTTGAATGATATGTTGAGTGTCGTATGTATATTTGCATACTATTGCAAGTATCATAATATGGAAATGTGACAGTATCTTTTATGAGGTATTTGACGGCACCAACATACTTATCTCAGACAGTCATCTTTACAGTTTCTTAAAATGTAAAGTATCCTTATTCTTTAATGTGTATTGCAACAATGCTTTTAGTTGAGCATATCTAGTTAGTAGATTTATCATAAATGATGAAATTCTACTTCAACTAGAATTGATTATTCTCTAGCATCAGTGTACACGAACAACACTATGTCTTATATAATTCATAACAGTTTGTATTAACAGTCATCTAAATCACTCTCAATTAGATACTGTTATTACAGTCATCTAAACACTCTCAATTAGATAGTGTTGTTGTTAGCTCATCTTGCTTTTATGCAAAAGTAACAATCAGTCTCATACACAATATAATATATACATGATGAATCCTTAGTTAAAAACATAAGGTTTCCATCCATGTAATAAATTTCTCAAGTGAAATATACAATTTAAGACTTACTTCAATGATATATTGCATTGTGTTGGACTTAATCACCGCATATGTTTATAAACATTTTATTCCATGGTCGTTTGTTTTATTTCCTAAATTACCAAGTGAAGTTTCATTCCAACCTTAAGGATTAACATCTAGCTTAGATGGAATGATGCTTTCAATATGTTACACAACATATGAATTTTAAGGAAAAAACTTAGTGCTCCCACTTGATGTCAGGTGTACTCAGGGGTTATCTTAATTTAATCAAAAATCATATTGTAATTAAACTTACGATTTCAGCTCCTAGATGCATGATCCAATCCACACTTGGATTTTATTATCTTGTATACTTTATAAAGATTATTTGAAGTCGTAAACCTTTTGATTACACATCGTCCTCGCAAAAGGTAATCATAAAGGAAAGAGTTATAAAACTTAATTGTCATATTCCAAATATAAACTCATAACCCTTTTGATTACGCACCGTCCTCGCAAAGTTAATCATTAAGGAAAGAGTTATGAACCTTAATTTGCCATATTTCAGATTCAATAAAACATGTATGACAATTAGTTATCTTTATATAATTAATGCGTGTAGAAAAGAAAGATTTAATCATAGTCAATTGCTTGAGTAAGATTAAAACTCTTATCATCCGTCAGGCATTAATATGTATACAATCTTGTCCTTATGAGCCTTTCTTCAAAAGAAACTCATTCTAACCTCACATTTTACTGTTTGGTGAAAGATCAATCAATCTCAAAACATTGATTGTCTTTTAAGGACTGCATCTTTTCATTCATAGTTCTAAGATATTTATCAGATTCAAGATGTGATAATTCATCTTATTAGTTAGCAGGTTTACTATGACCATCTAACTTATAATCCTCAGCATTGATATTAAAATATCACTCCATTAATGAGGCATCCTTGCAAACATATGAATGAGAGTTACAATATACTTTGGTTCGACATTTACATGTTTAACCTTAGTATGACATCAACAAGTGAATTCAGAAGGTTATGTCTTGAATATTTTCAAGATCTATAGATGCTCTCATTTACTTTTGTAAGAAGAGATAATTCTCTAGATACCAAGTATTTAAACAACAAGAAATTGTTCTTAATTTGGAAAACACCAAACACATTATACAATTCGATCTCTAGCTTGTTAAAAATATGCTTCGTCAGATTATTACAAATTTAGAAACTTTACTCAAGAAGTATGGGATTCATCCCCCATGTCTTGACTTTTTCCCTTTGTCAAGGGTAAAGAGTTTGGATTTGCCTAGTAGTATAATATATACGTACTATCTGACGAATCACCAACCTTGATAGATTTTGAAGGTAGAGCAATTATAATTATCAGAAATTAAACAATACGAATATAGTTTGTTTCAACACATTAGACATACCATGATAGTGTGGTATTCTATGAGTATTGGAATTGTGAGACTCCATCATAATTCCTTAGATAACTTAATTCTCTATGGATCAAATACTTGTAGAATTAGGTCAAGCCAAATTAGAATACATAGTATTTAACAACCAAGTGCATGCTATAACGTATATATCTTTCAATAGTACAATAACTTTATGTTCACGTGTTTCAAGAAAATAGAACATGTCAAGTATACGTTACAAGTCTTTGAATAATTCAAGGACATCATGTTTATGTGTTAACAAGAAGACATAATAATTTTACTACTTACTTTATGTTATGCGTCATTGATAAATTCAAGGACTTTATAATTATGTCTTAACAAGAACATAATTATTCTAACTAAATTAATTATGAACGCAAACTCTTGAGTTCAATAGTAATTTCAAGTTAATTTCATACTTCATAATTATGATTATATAATTAACCATCATTATTTTGACTAAAACATATAGTCAAAGAGTTGAAGTAGCTATATATTATATATTGACTTTTAAATGTAATAGGGCAACAAACATCTTGTATGTTTAAGTCCTAGTAGAAATATTAGCTTTCTTACCTTGCGGTCAAGAGAAACCAATAATCATATTGTTATATGTTGTTCCTTGCACACACTTAAGATTTCTCCCACTTGTGTATGGGACAACATTATTTAATACAATACGACAAGCGATCGAATGTATAAACAATATGATAGTGTCATAGATATTACAAGTAGATTTCGAACCATAACGTTTAATAAGGAATTGTGGATTATTATTCTATAGATAACATTTCAGAAATCAACATCGGAAAGGCAACGTGTTATCTATAAAATAAAATGCAATTTTCCTTAAAACTATGGTAGTTCATGTTCGGAAAGTAATGAATTATTTCAAAGCAAACTAGAAATAATATGGGCAACTAACAAGGAAATCAATCTTGTAGCTCCCACTGAATTTGACAACCTCACATGAATGTATTTTCAGTAGTAAAAATGCAAAGCTCCCACTAGATTTGTCAACATTCTAAGTTACATCACCAGTAGATAGCAAATAGCGATTTATTTACTTTCCTACTCTCTTAAAATGCCTACAAGTAGCAATGTACTTAGGTATTGAACAAAGTATATGAAGTTCTACTTATGTAGATGAGGGACTAGCCATCCATGTAGTGACGAAGCCAAAATTTTACAGTTGGGTGGACCAAAAAATATGCGTAAAATCAAATATATATTAAACAACAAGAGTTTTATAATAAAAGTTTTTAAATCGTATAGAACGTTGTATAACATCATTATGATCATCTAAAACGATATGCATGTTGTGTAAACATCTAAGCAAGTAAGAATAATCTATTAAATTTAACAATGTCAAACGAAAACAAGTAGCTATCGTACCTAAAAAAAGTAAAACAACCTATGTAAATAAGAAAAAAAAACCAAATGAATGAGCTGTCTTTATAATATGGGTGGGCCACAGGTAATTTTGTGAAGTAAATATATTAACATATACGCATACAACTAGTATCAAACAAGAAACATGGGTTGGCCATGGCCCATCCAACCCCCTACATGGCTCCGTCCCTGCATCCATGCTTTCATTAACTTGAACTTTTAGCATGCATTCCTCCTTAATCGGTCTGCCTAGCCACAAGGGTGTTTGGCACTTTAAGGAATGAATCAAGTCCAAGAAAAAAAATACCTAGAAGACTTGCTAGCAATTTTCTTCACTCGTTGCGGTTTAAACTGATACATTATGACAGGTGCAAGATGTCATTATTTTGGTAGCTATAGGCAAAATGTACTCTAGTTACAAAAAATATTTTATCTTTTAAAGATTTCAGCACCAGAAAAGGGTAATGAAAGATTGAAAGTGGGTTTAAATATAATTGATAAAAAATTCAAATTTTAACCCTATCTTATTCTTGTCAACCAATGAGAAGAGATAAGAGTAAGTCTCACTCTTTTTACCAGAAAAAGAGACTATGTTTGTCTTTTTAAGAAAAAAACTTTCGTTTACAAATTATGTTGCAATAACACAATTAATCAGAACATAGAAAGTTTAATTTAGTATTTTTGAACACATTATTTGTTTTACTTTGGACACAAGTACTTTCCAAATTGTATGTTATCCATATTATTGCCTGAATATTATTGCCTAAGTCCATTCTCTGCTACTTAAGTCCCCTGTTTATCATGAACCATTAGTTTCTATTATAGTGAGCGTGAGTGTTGTGGATAGATCTATCGGGATTGACCATCCTCGTCCGAGTAATTTAAACCATGTGCCATGTTAAACGGACGCATTTAACATTTGAGGTATTCTTGGGGTTATTGGCAGAATATCCTACTTTTATTGGGGCAAAAATCATGTTAAGGTTTCGGTGTCATGAGCTTAGTGCAATAATATATATTTCATTTAGACTAGGTGAATTTGTTTCTCTTGTCTACATTACTTTAGTCTTGCGGTCCACTACTGAACATTACTTGATTTATTGAATCACTACTTAGATTTCAAAACTAATATATTTAAATGTTGTAACGCTTCTTTTCTTACTGAAATATTTCTTGAATTATTTCAATACTGCTTTTACTTAAACCTATGAATTCACCAACATTATTGTTGACGTTTTTGCATGTATTTTCTCAGGTTATTATTTTGCTAGCTGAGCATTGGAAGCATTCGAGTCGCGCGGATATAAATATTTTTGAAGGCTTTATAATTTCAATACCCTTCAATAAACGTTTTGACAATGTTTTTTAATACATTATAAATAGGACTTGTTGTAACTCTGATATTTTATAAAAATTATGGAATGGTTGACTTTTCAAAACGTCTCACTTAGAGTCATTTTCTGTAACTTGGACTTTATGCTATGAAGTAGCATCCCAAGTGGTATTCCGTTGCGTTGTGATTTTTAGAGGTGTTCCAGAGTGGTATCAGAGCTCAAGTTATAGCAAACTAGGTCGTTTTCAAAACCTGGACTATAACTGTATTTCAAAAAAAATTAAGAGTCTTTCATCGTTCTCCGATATTCGCGCGCGCATGCTCCTTGATCCCTTATATGCTCTCTTTTGCATCTTTACTTTTATTACATGGGTAATGAGTATTTGATACTTGGCTATGATTTCGATCTCTTACGTCTATCCTATGACGTCTTACTATTTATCAGTCCGTTATATAAATATTGATCACTCTGATTTTCGCGTACTTCTTGATTTCTCATTTACTCCCTTAAGCGTTGATACTGGTATTATATAAGGATATCTTTACATATGGGCGTGACTTTACTTTATTCCCTTTCGATAATAATGAAATTCGGTGTAGTTTGTCAATTCCGTTGGTTAACTTATCATTCGACTCTGAGTTCGAACACCCTTCTTATGCTTCTGAATCGCATATATTGCTTCGTAATCCATCGTTTTGAAGTCTTCCAGTTGATGGGAGTACGACTTTAACTCGTCACCTCGAATCTACCGTCTTTTGGCACTTGCCTTTGGAACGTGATTAACTAACGTCTCTTTATTCTTCTCATTACTACTTATGATTTAGAAGAATCATGCCGCCAAAGAGACTCATTCTTCCCAACGTAACATTGTTTTGACCTCGTGTTTTGTTGTGACAATGCTTAAGTAGGCTAATTTATAATTATCTTATTGAAATGAATTGGACGCCTCTTCATTTGATTAAGGAAATTAGAAATCGTTGAACCATAAATTTCTAAGTCTTGTTTACATGGATTGGGACGCCTTTGGATGTAAATAACGATTTGTAAACGAGTGGCCTTAAGTGTATGACATTCCTACGAATAACTTTCTTTCGATTTGTAATCCGTTTGTACGAATAATTTATTTTTCTTCGTTCATCTAATCATTATCGTTATTATTTTCATACGAATGAGTCTTTAGACTTCTTTCGGTTCGTAATTTGTTCATTTGATTACTTCCAAATGTGTATCCGACGTGGCGTGTGTCTCTTTAACAAGTAATACATCCGTACGAATCATTCATTGCCTTTACTCTTCGAATCGCTATGATTATTGCTTTTGTACAAATGGCTATCTTAAACTTCTTTCGACTCGTTAAATTCTTTATTTCCAATGGCTTTTTCTTCGAGTCGTGTATTTTATCCTTCCTTTTTAAGGATTCTCACGACATACAATCTGTTTGCTCACGCACATTGCATATATTTGATGCTTTGACTATTGTTCATTCAATTTTCGTTGGAACTCAAGTCAAGGACCAGAGTTCACAGAAAGCGTGAGAATCAATTCAAGAATAAGTACCCGCATCTTTTCGCCTCCACCTCGTCTGCAGCCGCCAGTTAAACTCTGGGGACCAGAGTTCCCTTAGGGGGATCGACTGTGAGAATTCGTATTTTCAGGTAAATAAATTTATTATAACTTATTCTTATTTTTATCGTTAAGTAAAAAATTTATTTTAACTTTTATCCGATTCGGAAATTTCACGTTTCTAGTCAAATTGGAGTCGTTCTTGGAATATTTATCCGTTTTAGCATTTGAGAAATCGATAAATCCCATATTTTAGCATTGGAAGTTCATTTATTTTTATTTTAGTGTTTCCTGACTTTTCTGCGTTCTTGCCGAAACCGAGTCAAATTGGGTTTTTTTAATAAATCATTAGACCTTAAATAAATGTTAGTTATAAAAGGGTTTTATAAAGAGCAAGTAAAAAAATACATAAAACCAAACACCCATTTCCCTTTTTATTTGTTCCTACTAAACCCAAAAACAAACACACCCTTATATTTTATTTCTTTCCACAAAACATAAAACCAAACACCCTTTTATCCTTTTTGTGTACTCCTACAATAAGCCAAACCAAACACCCACCCTATTATTTTTTTATTTACTCCATTTTTATTTAAAACACACACACACATACATAAACTTCCAAAATAAAAATTGGGCTATTCATTTTCCTCCTCTCCCCTCTGTTCGATCGGCACCAACAACATAACCACAATCACCATTGCTAAAATCCCAATACACCACTTTCAATCACTTCCAAAACACTTATAAACTAATCCCCATCATTCCTTAACAAAAGAAACCACTATGCATAAGTTTTCTTTCAAGTTCTTGATTTTCAAGATTTTTGATTTTGAAGGGTTTTGATTTATTTAGTGCAATTGGTATATCAAGGAGTTGATTTTAAATGTGTAAACTAGATTTGGAGTATCAAAAATTAAGTTTTGGGTCATTGATTTGGTGTTGTGGTGTTCGGCCTAGATCAAACCCAAAGTGGTTTGATTATGTTGATTTTCCTTTGCGTTGTATTAAGTTTGTAAGTGTTTTTACTTCTCTTTTACATTGATTCAATTATATATTGAATGCATGTGTTTGATCTTATATCAAGAATCCATGAATGATATTGCATGTTGATAATTTGAGGTGTTATTAGACAGAGATAGGTTAGAATAGGCATGTGTTGAAGTTTTGGTGAAGTGAAATTGGTGTTTGGTAGAGATTCGGGTTAGACGAAAAATGCAGAAAATCGGACATCCATATTCGGGTATCATAAATATTTTTAATCTTATTTTGGGCTTTAGATTATGATAGGTTTTGTTCTTGCGGTCGTTTCGATATAAAATTCGGCTTCTAACTTTTAAAAACGAGCGTTTGGCGGCCATTTTAAGTTGAGAAAACTTATAAGAGCTCCAATCAGCTCATGAACAAAAGTTAATTTTCTACAGTTTTTGTAAGGGCATTTCCGTTATTTTCTGTCTAGTTTTAGGTCTCGGGTAAAACTAAAAAGTTGTTTAAAATGTCATTTTACCTTTCCGCGAGAATATCTAAGTCCCAAAACACATGTTAACGGGGCAAAAAGCATAGGATTAAACACTACATTATTTTAAGAAAAATTGATTTTCTGCAGAAACTTGCAGAGGTATTTTGGTCATTTTCTGTTGGGTTTCGGGTCTCGGTTAAAACTAAAAAGTTGTCCGAAACGTTGTTTTACATCAAATTGTTTTAGAGTCCGAGTCGTGAAAATGTGATTTAACGGGTCTTTTTGGACGGGTCAGATTTAAGGAAATATATATAATAAAAGTCAAACATGACGAAATTCTTTTAATGGTCAATTAGCATTATGGAGAATGATTATGCGTAAAATATATTAACTAAAACATAATTTGCAACTAATAAGTTAGAATTCCACTTTTGTTCAAGTCTAAAATCTTAATCTATATAATGGGTCAAAATGGGTAATTTTTATTAGAATTACATATTAGTTGGAATGGGTTAAAATGTGGTTAAACATAAGGCGGATCATTTTAGTGGGTATAAATAAGTAAGTTTAGCGCACTCATGGATTCTAC
>BQNB010010048.1:30864-78400 GCA_026074375.1 Tanacetum coccineum
AGTCATAAAATCTAATCTTTATCATGGGTCAGAAATGGGTAAATTTTTCATTAGAATTACATATTAGTTAGTGAATAGGGTTTATAAATGGAGTTAAACATAAAAAGCAAATCGTTTTTAGTGGGTATAAATAAGGTAAATGATTAGGCGCACTCATGGATTCTACAATATAAGGATTTCCCCTAAATGTCGGAATATATATAAATATATATAAATATATATATCTATATATTATATATATATATATATATATATATAAAATATATATATAAATATTTCTACATACGTAGGGCATTTTTCTAAAAATATATATACTTATAGGGCGCGCACCATTATTGGGAGTGGAGGTCGTCAGGTGAGTGACGTAGATACGCCGTAGATCTCAGGCCTGTTGAATTTCTCGTTCGATGCTTTATTGCTTCTCGGTGAGATTTTTTTTAATTTCCCCATAGCCTAACATTTTTCTCTTTTAATGGTTTTTTGCTTAAAACCGTTTTCCGGGGTGAGAATACATGCTCGTTCTACTAAGTAAACTTATTGATTTCTACTACTTAAGCGTTACGCGACTATCTTTACAAAAGCTTTTACTTGCTTACTACATGACTTCTAAAACATGGAGATACTGGCTGATTTTTCTTGAGTAAGACTGTAATAAATCTCGATTAGGTTTTACAACAATCTTTTGATATCGGATGTGAAATCCAAGGTATTCGAAAACCATGAGTTTTGAACACGTTATTTGTTTTACTTTGGACACAAGTGCTTTCCTGTATGCTATCCAAATTATTGTCTGAATATTATTGCCTAAGTCCCTTCTCTGCTAACTTAAGTGAGCCCCTTTTATATTCCATGAACCATTAGAGTGTTAGTGTAGTAAGCCTGTGGGATGTTGTGGATATGAGATCTATCTGGGATTGAGCCGATCGCTCTCGTCCGGGGTAAGATGTTACAACCATGTGCCATGTCAAACGGACGCATTTAACATTTGAGGTATTCTTGGGGTTATAAATGGGACATGTTGTAACTCTGATATTTTATAAAAATTATCGAATGGTTGGACTTTCAAAACGATGCACACTTAGAATTTTCGTTTACTGTTAACTTGTACATTAAGCTATGAAGAGAGTACCCAAGTAGTGATTTCCGTTGCCGTTGTGATTTTTTGGGGAGTAAACTATGTTAGGAAGTTTCTTAAGGTTCTACATCCCAAATGAAGAGCAAAAGTCACGGCGATTGAAGAGTCGAAAAACTTAACATCACTATCACTTGATGAACTCATCGGGAACCTCAAAGTTCACGAGATGATCATCAAGAAGGATTCCAAAATAGTCAAAGCTAAAGGAGAAAGAAAATTACTTGCTTTAAAGGCTAAGAAGGAATCTAGTGATGAGGAGTGTTCGACTTCCGGAAGTGAAGACGAAGAGTACGCCATGGCGGTTAGAGACTTCAAGATGTTCTTCAAGAGAAGAGGTAGGTTCGTAAGACAATCACGGAACGACAAAAAGACGTTCCAAAGAAGCCAGGACGACAAGAACGGCAAAAGTATTAAGAAAATGCTTCCAGATGAAGTGATCCAAATCATCTTATTGGAGAATGTCCAAAACCACCAAAAGACAAGAACCAAAGAGCATTCGTCGGAGGTTCTTGGAGTGATAGCGGTGAAGAAGATGATGAAAAGGCTAAAGACGAAACGTGTCTCGTGGCTCAAGCATCAAATGAGGTATGTTCTGATTCCTCTTACTTTAGCGATAAAAATTCATCAATTGATGATTTTACCTTAGATAATGAATTTGATAAACTATGCAAGATGAGTCTAAAAATAAACAAAAAGAATAAACAACTAAAAGATATTAGAAATAGTTTAGAAAAAGGTGACTTAATGAATTAAAATTAAAATTTTCTACACTCGATAAAAATAAGGGAGTTGATCTCGAATGTACAAATTGTCAATCACTTAAAATTGACAACGAAAAACTTAAAGAGGAAGCTCTTAAGCTAACTCAATTTGAAAAGAGTACACATTGCTTAAATGAAATGTTGAGTAATCAAAAACCCTCCGGTGATAAATTGGGTCTAGGCTTTAATTCATTTGAAGCATCAACAAAGCGAGACTAGGAAAATCAAATTTGTGAAATCTCATAATGCAACGCCTTCTGGTGGCGGTCCCCCAAATACTGAGGGCGGCCCCCATGAAAGCTCAGACGGCCCCCACATGCATTAAGGGACCGTTTGTCTGTTCACCAGAATCTGAAAAATCTGTTTCTTTTCAAAAATCCATTTTGGGTCCTAGACCAAAAAAAAAACACATAATGGTAAACAATGTTAAAATTCCAATTACTAGTGATAATGAGGTTAAATAATTTTATAAATCATCGTTAAAACCCGGAGTTGGATTTTATAAACCAAATTTTAGGTCAAAAACTCCACCACCTAGAAGAGTCAATAATCATTATCCTCGTTCTAAGACACCGCAACCAAAAAGGAATGTTGGTCGACAAAACCAACCTCATGGCTTTCCCGTAACTTGGAACAACTTCCAACCTTAAATTACATGCCATGGGAAATGTGTCCTCCATTTCCATATCCTAATCAATTGATTAAATGCAAGATAATTAGCACTACAAACTTTGGACCCAGAATATAGGACCAAATGTTTGAGTTGTTGTCTTATATAAATAGATATGCCTTGGAGTCGACTTAGAACCCGATGAGTGGATAAAGGATAGTGGATGCTCTAAACACATGACGGGTAACCGAAAGCTCTTCTCAACCTACAAGACATACAACGGAGGTAACGTCATTTTTGATAGTAATCTCGTGTAAAATCATTGGAAAGTACGATTTCTAATTACTCTCTCAATATAGATAATGCAGAACATGTAGATAACGTAAGATTTAACTTGTTAAGTGTAGGTCAAATATGTGATAATAAATTTAGAGTAACTTTCTCTGAACATGATAGTGAAATCACTAAGGACGGTAAGGTTATAGGTAGAGGTATTAGGAAGAAAGGCTTATACGTGATGAAATTAGGAAATAAGCCGAAAGAAATTTTTTATCTTGCAATGATTGATGAAAACTCCACGTTATGGCATAGGAGATTAGATCACGCTAATATGCGACTCATTCAGTCGTTAGCATCTAAGGAATTAGTTAGAAACTTACCTAAGCTTAAGTTTGATCAACATTTTTGTGATGCTTGCAAAATTTGAAAACAAGCTCACACTAGTCACAAAGCTAAGAATATAGTCTCAACGACTAGATGCTTAGAACTTCTCCATATGGATCTCTTCGGTCCATCCGCCGTATGGAGTTATGGAGGAAACCTCTACACCTTAGTCATAGTAGATGACTACTCTAGGTATAGCAGGATGCCAATTGATTTCTCAAGAATAAAACCGAAGCTTTCGAGCAATTTGAAATATTTAGTAAGAAAATACAAAATCAATTAGGATGTTCAATAGTGTCAATTAGGACGGACCACAGTAGAGAATTTGATAATGAAGTGCAATTTGGAGAGTTTTGTAATGCCAACGGTATTACACATAACTTCTCGGCTCCACGCACTCCACAATCAAATGGCGTGGTAGAAAGGAAAAATAGGACACTACAAGAAATGAGTAGAACCATGTTGAATGAACAATCGTTACACGACCAAGACAAAAGTTTTGGTGTAACGTCGTAGATACTTCAACATATATCCTCAACCGAATCAATCAAAGTCATACTTAGTAAAACACTTATGAACTCAGTTGAGAGGTAGGAAACCTAACTATTGATACCTTTAGGGAGTTTAGTAAGCAAGTACTTTTTCCTTTTAAACACCAAGACTACCTTACTAAGTTTGACCGCTAAAGTCATACAATGTGTCTTTTTAGGTTACTCCAAAATTGGTAAAGCCTACATCATCCTTAATAAACACACCATGAAAATCAAAGAATCACTCAACGTGACATTCGATGAAACTCCTCCACCCTCTAAGACATCACCCTTGGTGGATGATGACTGATGAAGAAGAAGCAATTAAGGTTACCAAAAAGAAAAACTTAGAAAATGACATTGAGGATGAAACTTTAGAAACTTGACCGAAGTAGTCAATATTAACGAATCTAGGAAATCACAATAAACTTAAGAAATTTGAATGAAGCCTTAACGACTGAAAGTAGGATAAACGCTATGCAATACAAACCTTAAAACAATTCGTTCAAATGATCGGTTATTTAGGGAGATAATAAGTACGCAAACCTAAGAAGACAATCCTAAGAAACTAAGTGGGTGTTTAGAAAAATAAGTTAGATAATAACTGTGTCGTTTCTCGAATATGTGTCGAGAGCAGCGAGAGTTACGTCCCGCCTAAGCTATAATAACAAGAGGGCATCGAATAGAAGAACTTATGCCCTAGTTGCTAGTTAGAGTCAAATAGAAAAACTATTAGTCTTATTGCTTGTGCTTTAAACTATAGGCTATTCCAAATGGATATATAAAAGTGCATTCCTGAATAGTTTACTCAATAAGGAGGTATATGAGCTCCAACCTCCAGGATTCACATGATTTCTGAAAACCAGATCAGATTATAAACTAAAGAAAGCTTTATATGGTCTTAAACAAGCACCCAAAGCTTGATATAATAGATTGAAAGCTTTTCTTATTAAACATGAGTACAAAATTAGAATGGTAGATAACACACTTTTTACTAAGATGAAAAGTTCAAATCTCATTATCGTTCAAATATATGTCGACTACCATATATCGATCGACTTGTCAAGACATAGTATGAATGAATTTGCCAAATCATGCATGATGAGTTCGAGATGAGCATGATGGGTGAACTTAAATTTCTCCTTAGATTACAAATAAAACAAATAGAAGATGGTATCTTTTTTAATCAATCTAAATATATTAAAGAAATGCTTAAGAAATTTGGCTTAAAAGATTCTAAACCAATGAAAACCCCCATGTCCTCTGATACTAAACTCACGAAAGACGAAGAGTGTGAGTCGGTAGATAGTACCAAGTATCGAGGCATGATGATGTAAGTTTACTCCACCTAACAGAAGTAGCATGATATCATGTATTTAGTATCTCCTTTATGCACCAACCAAGAGGATCCCAAAACTCTCATCTTTGAAGCTGTTTAAACGAATCTTCCTAATACATTAAAGGCACTATGCACTTAGGATTAGGTATCCTACAGGGACCGGCATAGAGAACTGTATATATTCCGACTACATACATGACACGCGGAGATTATGTTGACAGAAAGAGGCACTACCGGTATTTGTACATTCGTGGAATGTTTGATTAAAACGTCTTGGTTCTCGAAAGAAACAAACCGCACTTGCAATATCCACTACCGACAGCCGAATACGTAAGCGCCGAAAGGCATATCGGACAAGTACTATGGAGAAACAGATCTTATCGACTACGACATTCGACCCGACGACGTCCCGATCATGTGCGACAATAAAGGCACGTTTGACCTTAGCAAAAGCACGGTGCAACACTCTCGAACTAAACACATCAAAATTCGTCACCACTTTCTTCGTGATAATGTCCAGAAAGGACATATCTCTATCGAAAAAGTGTCGTTCATCGACAATATCGCCGACATTCTTACCAAACTCCTTAAACGTGAATCGTTTAACTATCTACGACTTGGTTTAGGAATGATAAAACACATTTCATAAATCGTTCTCCTTTTCTTCTGTCTCGATTCTAGCCCGTGTTTCACTCTGTGTCGTGACAACTTAAATACTTCATGCGAAGTACTTTAAGCATTTTTAATTCGCGAAATGCAAATTAAAACGTCACCCCTTTCATAATATTTTTGTCAAAAATCGAGTCAAAAACCATCTGCTGATGGTGGCCCCCATATCTAGGGAAACCCCCTAATTTATTCAGGCGGCCCCTAGAGTAATATGGGACCGCCACCAGAGAACATTTATGTCTGTTCACACTCATATGTTAAACACAAAACAAGCACCCCCTTCTTCTAAAACCTGCAGCGACGAAACAACCAAAAAACCTATCAAATCTTAAAATCAACTACTAAAACACAAATTGAAGATCAAATCAACACCAATAATCAATCTTAACATCATAAAGATCATCAATTGTAAGTCATTTCCTCTATTTTCTTTCAAATTTGTGTCTAGGGTTCATGTTGAACAAAAATTCCAAATTGGGGATTCTCAATTTTCTTTTGTTTGTTTGAAATTAGGACTATAATAACACAATGTATAACTAATATGTGTCCCATAAACATAGGATTTGCATAATTAAATGTGTTTGTCAAAGTTTTTCATTCGCACAAAAACCCCAATTTTCTTTCAAAATCATTCACGTTAGGAACACTATAAAATTGTTTTAATGCATTGTTAATACGTCCTAAAAACGTTTTTGCATACATGCATAATGATCTCATGAATAAAATTCGAAATACATAATTCATATGTATTTTTCGACATGTTTGGATGAGCAAAATTAAATTAAGGAGCGTTTGGGTTAACTCATAGGTTTTTATTTTAGAGTCAAAATAAACGTTTACTCAATTTTTTGTTACATATAGGCACACATTAGGCAAGAGTGCATAATTAACATTACAAGCACATAATAATAATATCTTGAACAATATTTTGATATAGGTGACAATGCCGCGTAAAACTGTCGAAGATCACCAAAACAATACAAAAGCGAACATTCCAATAAACATCACCTTAAGAGAAATTCTTTATAAATTCTTGAAAGTTTGCATTCATGAGGGTCGGGTATTTTTCTAGATTTTGACGATCGAGATCTAATGTGGGATCATGATTTTGTATATTGGGTTTGACCTGTCTACTTAAAATCAATGAACCAAAGTATGTCCCTCGTTTTATTCTCGAGTTCTACGTAGTCAATACGAGTTTCAACTACACTTTAATAGGGTCAAATGTTAATCGAGTTTGTCATCCAAAACTAATTCTTCTCTTACACAATTGAAGAAGTGGTATTCCCTCTAATGGTGCTTGCTCATTTACCGACAAGTGGTCACTTGCGACATTCGATATGTAGTCCCAAACGAGTGGTCCCTAATCAAACCGACCCTCCTTGTCCTGATAAACTTCAAAAACTATATTCAAGAGGAATGTGAGGGTCCGTCACATCGTATCCGTACATGACAAGGTCTGATGATGGAAGAAAATCAAATTTTAAGCTCGTGAAATCGTCACTGTAACGAAACTTAGGTCGAAATAATTCGAAAAATTGTCTTTTGTTTGGGGGATAACAGATCATGTCTCTCAGCGTTCTTTGTTACAATTCTTTATTTATTGCTAGCCGAACGATTACAACTTGCATATATTATTGCAAAACCAAAATAGAGTTAGTGCACTAAACAACTTCGGTTAATTCTACCATACGGTATGTTATTAACTAGATTGTTTAAGTATGTCATATCTTTGAATCCTGAGTTGTCAAGCAATCGTTATGTCTTGTACGATTTTGTGTCATGTTGTATCCTCTTACCGCTCAACAAGACGTAAGACTCGAAGTGCATTATGGCCACGAAGAAGAGGTGCTCTTCACTTCTCTTCTCCGCCTCGGTCAAACCATCCGCCTCATCTCCATGATGATGATGATGATGATGATAATGGAAATAACGAAGGGACCTCACGTGCAAGCACTCCCTCCCCTACTTGTTTTGTCAACTCATTGACAAATGAGGTTCCTCGAGTCTTTTCTAATCCACCCAACATCGACCCTGACATGGAACCATTCTACACCCGCAATTCCAAATTACTCAACCGTCAAGTCAATTGCGAGATGAGCGTCGTGGTGGAATACTGTCAATCGAGAAGGGTATTAAGAACTTATTAAGAAAGAAGAAGTGAGCAATTTAGATAATTGCTATAAGACAATTTATTTATATTTACTACTTTGTTATGTTTGTTGGTACTTACTTTTATTATCTATGCTTAGGTACTTTAACTTATGCTATTTAGTAGTATTTTTAGAAATTAGTTTGGGCAACGTAACTTGCCTTGGATGATTGTTCCTTTTGATCATCCTAAACTAATTTTCATGCCTTTAACACTCTATGTCATTAAACTTATGATCTTATGCATGGTTATTTATTCTATAGTCATATGTCTATAATTGCTTCCCTAGTAGTATAGCCAGTTTTTAAATTTTAATATCTAGGAAGTAATAGATGATTCTTGAGGTAATAGATTTGGCTGCAAAAGAACATCCATGATAGCATGGTTCTGCACAGGATTGAAGGTCTGGAACCTGGGAAAAATCTTTGTTTTTCCAGAAAACGGCCCCCATAAATATTGGGCGGCCCCCATATATATCGGAGACCACCAGTATATTTATGGGATCGCCATCAGGAATCACGAGATTTTCACTGTGTTTCTCCTGATTTTCTGTGCAGCTGACTATCCACTCTATAGTTGAGCTACTTTCCTGCATTTTGTTAAACACTTGGAATCAAACTTTCACCTTCCCATGCCTTACTTTTTTAATCCACTCCTCCAAAATAAATAGTCCACGCCTTCACCATCTTCACAAATCACTTCTTCACTTCGTCTCTACTTCTATGGCATCCACACAAGCCTCTTCCTCTAACCTCTTTAAAAGACAAGAACCAAAGAGCATTCGTGAGAGATTCTTGGAGTGATAACGGTGAGGAAGATGATGAAGGCTAATGACGAAACATGTCTCGTGGCTCAAGCATCAAATGAGGTATGTTCTGACTCCTCTTACTTTAGCGATGAAAATTCATCAATAGATGATTTCACTTTAGATAATGAATATGATAAACTATGCAAGATAAGTCTAAAAATAATTACAAAGAACGAACGCCTAAAATCCATTAGAAATAGTTTAATTTCTCTAAATAATCGACAATCCATCTTTTTCTGTGGCATCTCCTAGACATCAAGAATCAACTAGTCTAGCTTTAGGTTTAAATGTCTCTCTATGTTATGCTTGTTTATTTTATCTTGTAATATTCATACCACTCAAGTATGAATGTATCTTGTTATTTCTATTATTGTAAGCACTCTATGCTCTAATGTATGGGTTTGCTATCTATCAATGAATTTATCTTAATAGTGAATTCCATGAATTATTTAGTTGGATATTTCTTCTCCTCATAGCCATAAATAAATATTTGTCGTAATGTTGCTACTAGTTAGAAATGTTTTCTTGCACTTGTATTTCTAACTTGGTTTCGTAGCAAAACATTATAAGCTCGATCCCTTGGTACCCCAAACGAGGGGGAGCATACTTCAAGGGGGAGTCTTGGCATCGTCGATTTCTTTCTCTCTATAATTCGACGATAAACCTTTTTGGATTTGACAAAAGGAGGGAGAAATGGATTAAAACTCATTAATAACTTGAAAATTTTATTTTTATATAAAATGAGTTTATATTTTATCATCATCAAAAAAGAGGAGATTGTTAATACAAATAATGCATAAAAACGTTATTTATATTTTTCGACCTCTCTACGTTTTTAAGATGACAAAATGTAAAAACGTTTACGATGTAAATAAACGTTTAACTGTTATTAATCGTAAACTTCCATTTCTACGCAAATCACTTAAGGTATGTACAAACAAATCATTAAACATAATTAGTGATCAAACAAATATTTTTTCTTAACTATTATATTTTTACAAAAATGAAAGTATACAAAATATTTTTATTAATAAAAGAAATATTTTATAATATTTTATTTAAATATAAAAATTCAAATCTGGTTTTTCCCCCAAAATGGAAGCTTCTACACCAGATTTAACATTCCCCACTAAAAGACAAAAATAAGAGCGTTAGTCTAGTGGCGGCCCCTAGATATATCTGGGACCGTCAGGACCGCCACCAGGAGACGTTGGGATTTCCTATCTACAAATACTGCACTATTCTCAACAGAAAAACACATCTCTTTGCATGAATTTTTCAGTTATCTTTCTCTCTCTAAAAACTTTTTTTCTCTCACTAAATCTCTTGATCACTAACATTGTTTAATCTTGTTTCAAGTGATCCAATCTCATCATCTTCCTCCTTCTATCAAGTGCAAGAGAAGAACACTCGTATTCGTCAAAAAACAAAGTGTTATAGATTAGTGATTTCTCCTATATTCTTCTGAGATCCAAACCTCTATTATTATTATCTTGTGTGATTGTGTAAGATCAGATAGTGTATAAATCCGATAGTGTAGATCTTGTGATTGGGTAGTGTTTGTGAAGTGGTAGATTGGGTCTAGCTAAGATTAGAACTCGACATTTAGCTTAGTTTGGGAAAATAACGTAAGTGACGTGTAAACGGTTTTCTTCTCCTAAAGGGAGCTTGTTGACATAGTGAAATCTCGAGTCGGATATTCGGGGAGTGGAGTAGGGCAAAGAGGAGCTTCGTAGCCGAACCACTATAAATCTTGGTGTCTTGGTTTGATCGTTCTTTACCTTATCTCTTTATATTGTTTGTGTTTCTCATTTATTGTTTGTATCGTTATTACAAGTAGATAGTTATCTTGATTAGTTTATATTGTTGATTGATTAAACACATACTCGAATCTAACAATTTTAAAAGTAAAATTTTAAAACGCCAATTAAACTGTAAACTATTTAACACCCATCACTTTAGTTTCCACAGTGTAGGAAGCAGAAAGAAATATTAGTCTCACCATATCCACAAAAGCTCACCCCAGTATTTTAAAGCTGCCAAAGAGATCCAAAAGCTCCTGCACTATCTTGGGTTAATCAAGATCTATTGTACTTAAAGAAAGGAAACTCAGGTCCCGAGAAGCTTGTGATGTCTCTACACAAGTTTCCTGCAGTTATCATTCCTAATGATGATATTGTTGAAAGAACTTCCAGATGGGTAGATAAATGTGTGAAGAAGTTTAATCCTTATGCTCGATACAATGTCAAACATTGGAAGAATCCACATGCAAATATCTTCTACATCAAGAAACAAAAAGAACCCAGAAGCCAAAAGAAGTAGATCACTCAAATTCAAAGATTGTGAATCATCAAGATTATTGAGAATAGGACATGAGCAAGTTTTATAACAGAGTTGTTTTTATATTATATATTTTAATATATTTTTATTTTTTTTTTTTTTTTTTTTTAAAAAACCCCATTTGTTTTTTTTTTATAATATATATTTTTTTCTTGCAAGAAGAGCAAATGATAGCTAGTGTCAAATTTTGAGTCAGATTACAAGAACCTTAACAAGAATGATATTAAGGATATGTATCTGCTAATTGTTAACGACAAGATAGATGACTATGCTGAGACTGGATTGTTGTGGTCATTATCGGTCTTCATCAGGAGTACAGTGATTGGGAAATTATTACATGATTTATAGCTTTGTGTGGAAAGTATCAATAGTAGGGTCATTCTTATTGCACCAACATTCACGCTCCCAGATGATAAGTAAAAGGTGTTCTCTATGTCTCTGAACCTAGTATATGGCATTATATTATAGAAAAGAAAAAAAGTGATGGACACTCAAAAAATTCATATGTTTTGTGATTGCTACATTAAAATGAGTATTGGAAGGTTAAAAAGCTACAACAACAATGTAAAGCATGGTTATGTGACTCCAAGTCTCAATAAAGAAGATGCTAAATACCTACAACTGTTTGAGAAAGAGATTAAAGAACGGTTGAAGCATCGTGATCAAATGAGACGTTAGGAAATGTACGTGAATGGAAGACCACTAGGATCAAGAAGGGAACACCCAGAATAATCGACCCTTAGGGGGAGATTGTTAGGATCATAAAAGTGTCGATTATGATACTTTAAGTAGTTTTATTTATTATTAGTGTTTAGTCTTTATTTTACAAAGTATAAAGTAGTTTGTAATAAGGAGAAATATGCTAAAAGTGAAAAATAGTATATTATCCAAAGAATAGGGACTAGATTGCAAAATTAGGAAAATAAAGGAAGGGATGCTAAACCTCCTCTCCTAAAATCCCACCTCAGTAACATTAGTGGTTAAGGTTGTAACAAACTTACTTTTCCCTTCTTTTTCTCTATTTTATTATATTTTAGAAAATTGTGAAAGAATTGCCTTGCTTATTAATTCTCTTACTCTTAACCGTTTTTATTGTATGATTCGTGATTAAAAACAAGACTAACAATTTAACACCAAAAACAACGCTTACGAAAAAACATACTTATGACCACAGATTTACACACGTAATCTAAAAATTTAAAAAAATACTAATACACTACTTATAACATCATCAAACACCTTTCAGTTTTCGTATTCAATTAATACCACAAATTTTTCCTCAAATATTTTTCCAAAATTCAAAATTTACAAGCTCACCTAAACACTAACAAGCACAAATCAACATATACTCTAAATGAAGGCACTTTAACCACTAAACAAAATCTAAAGGACATCAAATAAACCATGGTCGAGTTCAATATAAATATAAAATCCCAAAAAACCAAAACACAAACTAAAATCAAACATTAAAATCACACCCACTCAGTAATTAAATCAAAACTAGCAAAAACTTATAAATTTCGTACCTATAACACTACATGACTTGTAAAAAAATGATTAGCAAACACAACCATCGAATCCACAAAAAACACAAAGTAAAAGAAGAAATGAAAATACCATACATTACTCAATAGGATTTTTTCAAACAACAAAACCTTAAATAGTGAGCTCAGTGAGCTCTTCATCAGATCTAACTCGGTGTGTGCCTCTATGTGTGTTTAGAGAGAGAAAACCCACATTATAACACTTAGCCCACTGAAAATGATAAGGAAGACAAATGTCCAAAGCAATTACCTCCTAACAAGTGCCTACTACTCAAAAACTTAACCTTTATTTTAATCGGTGTCTCAGCTCGGCTACTAAACGGGTCAGTTGTTCCAGTCCTTAGTGCTTCCAAGCCAGATAATTTCCTCATGCGACTCTAATACTGGAGGTACACAAAAGTGTCAGCTCCATAAAACTTGGTTAAATGTTAATATATATGCAATAACGATCCTTTTATGATATGATTTTGCTACAACATTTTTTACAGCTTTTTACATAATTTTGTAGTTGATGAGAGTTTGAAATGTTGAGGGTTATAAGCAAGGTCGCAAAATCACTAGGCTCTATATGGGTGGTGGGTATTGCTAGCGATTAATCGGTTAGGCGGGGATTAACCGGATTGGACTTTTTAGATATAAAATTATAAAATTTTGTAAATATATATCATTTGTTGATTTAGCCTATTATTGAACGACTTTCATTGTATCGAGTTGACGTTGTTGGTTGATTTGGTCGATTTTTATTCGATGAATGGGTTTGTGACCGATTTTTGACCAAAACCATTTAATAAGACGATAATGAAAATCAAGACGATTAATCTCGCCTGCGTTAGGCGCCGATTAATCGGTGCCTAGGCAATTGTTTGCAACACTGGTTGTAGTGACCAAATCACACACATAACATAAAAGTAACATCGTATATTTTATATGATTCAGTTTACTTAATTAATGTGATAGTATTTTATGATGTGGGAGTCTTTAGATTTAAGCCCAAGTAAACCTCAATCTAAAATTAAGCATGTGTAATTGAATATGTGGATTTTGAGGTGTTGTTGTTGTTCTGTAAGGGATAGGGCTATGACTTAAAAGTCACTAACTTGACACTTTTTTGCCTTGTGGTGTGCATCTTTTTTTTCTTTTCTTGTCATCATAACTTTCAAAAGGTCGATCATTGTGGTATTTTGTGATATTTTACCTTAATTTTTCCAAATTTTAAAAGGGTAAAATGTATTTTACTTGGAAAAATAGTTACATAAACACATTGTTCAACGTTTGAAAAGGGTTTGATGATCAAAATAGAAAAAAGTTGACCTCACACTCAAAGACAAAATGGTCAAGTTTGTGCACTTTTAAGTCATTAGCCTAGCCCTTTCTGAAACAACAACAAACTTTTATTCTACATATTATTTACACATATGTTAATTTTGATTGAGGGTTTATTTGGGCTTAAATCGTAAAGACTCCACATCCATAAATTCTATCACATTAATCTATAGTAAACTGAATCTTATTTTATTAAGATGATTACTTTTTATGTATATGTGTGTGATTTGTGTCATTTACAACCAGTGTTGCAAAAAAATTGGCTAGGCGGATGTTTATTCGGCGGCTAGACGTAGGCGATCGATTAATCGTCTTGTTTTTCATTAATCGGTCTTATTAATTGGTTTTGTCCAAATAATCGGTCAAATCCAATTAATCGAATAAAATCGACAATCAGACCAACATCGGTCAACTCGGTTACGGATAGAAATCGGTCAATAATAGGCTAAATCAGACAAATTGGATATATATTTTCAAAATTTTATAATTTTTATTTAAAAGTCTAATCGATTAATCCCGCTAAACGATTAACGCTAGGCAATACCCGACCCATCTTATATGTGTAGTGTTTTTTGCGTCCTTGCTTATAAACACCTCACATTTAATGTCTCATCAACTGACAAAAGTATGTAATAAGGTGTAAAAATGTTGTAGCAAATGTCGTCATAAAGTGATCGTTTATTACATTTTATTATTGAAATTTAACAAGTTTTTCGGGGATGTGACACTTTTGTGTAGCTCCGAGTTTTAGGTCGGACAAATGAAGCGAAAGGATCGGCTTGAAGCACTAAGGATGCTGCCAATCAAGTGTACTGTTTAGTAGCCGAGCTGAGTCAACGATTAAAATAATGGTTAGTAGGTTTTGAGTATGTGGCACTTGGTTAGGTGGGTTAATTGCATGTTGGACATTGGTCTTCCATTATCATTTTCAATAGGCTAAGTGTTATAATGGTGGGTTTTCTCTCTCTAAACACACATAGAGGCACACACCAAGTTAGATCTGATGAAGAGCTCACTGAGCTCACTATTTAAGGTTTTGTTGTTTGAAAAAATCCTATTGAGTAATGTATTGGTTTTCTTTTCATATTTCTTTTACTTTGTGGTTTTGTGGATTCGTGGTTGTGTTTGCTTAAGCTTTTTTACAAGTCAGGTATGTGATTATAGGTGCGACATTTATATGTTTTTTGCTAGGTTTGATTTTAATTTCTTGATGTGGGTGTTGATGTTACATGGTTGTTTTTATTTCTGTTTTTGGTTTTTTGGGATTTATATTTGTGATATGAAACTCGACATGGTTTTTTTGATGTACTTTAGATTTGTGTGTTTAGTGGTAAAGTGCCTTCATTTAGAGTTATGTTTGTATTTGTGGTTGTTTGTGTTTAGGTGAGCTTGTGAAATTGTTGTAGTTTAGTACTAATTATTGGAGTAAAATTTGTGTTTTTTTTGAAATCCGGAGAAAATGAAAGCGTTTTTTGTGTTGCATGATGGTTTGCTGTAGTTGTTTTTAGTAGTTTTAAATTTGTTAGTATGTTGTGTGTATAATCTGTGGTTCATTGTGATGTTTTAGTAAGCGTTTGTTTTGGTTTTAAATTGTTAGGCGTCTTGTTTTATCTCGAATCATACAATATAGAACGGTTAAGAGTATAGAGAATTAATAGAGCAAGGCAAGTCTTTCACAATTTTCTAAATTTTATAAAATAGAGAAAATGAAGGGAAAGTGAGTTTGTTACAAGCCTTAACCACCTAATGTTGATTAGGTGGGTATTTATAGGAGAGGGAGGTTAGCTTACTTATTTATTTTCCTAGATTTTGCTTCTAGTCCTATTTCTTTGGATAATATGTATTTTTCACTTTTAGCTATTGCTCCTTTATTTACAAACTACTTTATGCTATGTAAAATAAAGACTAAACGTTAAAAATAAATAAAACCACTTAAAGTATTATAATCAACACTTTTATGATCCTAACAACTCCCCTAAGGATTCGATTTTTCTGGGTGTGTCCTCTTGATCTAGTGGTCTTCATCAGTATATTCCTGAGTTCATTTGATCACGATGCTTAACGTTCTTTAATCTCTTTCGTCAACAGTTGTAGGTATTTAGCATCTTCTTTATTGAGACTTGGAGTCACATAACCATGCTTTACATTGTTGTTGTAGCTTTTTAACCTTTTTCCAATAATCTTTGGTAATTGTTAGATCACAAAATTTTCGAATTTTTGATGTCTCATTACTTTTTTTTCTTGTTGTTCTTGTATATAATGCCATATACTGGTTCAGAGACGATAGAGAACACCTTGTACTTATCATTGTCTGGGAAAGTGATTATTGGTGCAGTAAGATTGACCTACTATTGATAGCTTTCCACACCTAGCTAGAAATCATGTACTATTTCCAGTCACTGTACTTGATGAGACGATAATGACCACTACATTTTGTCTCAGCATAGTCATTATTTGTCGGTTATACAATTAGTGATACATATCTTAATATCATTCTTGTTAGGTTCTTTTAATCTGACTCTATGATTGAATATGCTATCTTTTGCTCTTCTTTCAACAATCCTTGTTATAAATTGTGCTCATGTCCTAGTTCTCATTAAGTCTTGATGTTTGAACATTTGAATTTGAGTGGAACACTTCTTTTGGCTTTCGGGTTCTTTTTGTTTCTTGATGTAGAAGATATTGCATGTGTCTTCCAATGTTGACATTGTATCGAGCTATAAGGAATTAATTTCTTCCACATTTATTACCCATCTGGAAAGTTCTTATAAATACATCATTAGGAATGATAACTGCAGGAAACTTGTTGTAGAGACATCACAGTTCTCGGGGACTGAGGTTTCACTTTTTTAAGTTACAATTAGATCTTGATTAACCCAAGATAGTGCAGGAGCTTTTGGATCTCTTTGGCAGCTTTAAAATACTGGGGTGAGCTTTTGTGGATATGGTGAGACTAATATTTCTTTTCTGCTTTCCTACACTGTGGAAACTAGAAGGGAGGGGGTTGAATAGTTTACGGTTATGTTACCTTTTTAAAAGTTTATTCTAAATTGTTTGATTCGATTATATGTTCAACCAACAAAATATGAAGCTAACAATGTATTTATATAGTTATAACTAAACAAGTAATAAATAAGAATAAATCAATTAAAGAGATGAGAGGAGGAACAATTAACCAAGACACCAAGATTGAATGTGGTTTGGTAGAAGATCCTATTCGCATCTATCTACTCTCGAGTATCCGACTTGAGATTTTCACTATGTCAACAAGCTTCTGTAGGGAGAAAGAAAATGTTTACAGTGGCATACGTTGTTTTTGACTCTATGCTAATGTCGAGTCTGATCTTGCTAGAAAACTACCTTCAACCAAGTAATACACAAATACAAGATTTACTCTATGGATTTACACACAATTATCCGATTTACACAATACACAAGATATAAGATAGAGATTTGGTTCTTAGAAGAAGGAAAAAAAGAAATCACTAGACTATAAAATTGTTTCTTGGCGAATACGAATGTTATTCTCTTGCACTTGTAGGGAGGAGAGAGAAGAGAAGGAGATAGATGAGATTTGGATCTCTTGAACAAGATCAAACAATGTTAGTGATCAGAGATTTTGTGAGAGGAAAGATAGGTTTTTTAAGGGGGGAAGAGAGAAAGAATACTAAAAAATTCGTGCAAAGAGGTTATTTTCATCAGGAAATTGTGCAGTTATTTATAGGCGGAAAAACCCAACGTAACTTATCAGCGGGTTATTTGGGGCTCGCAGGACTTTAAGGGGGTTGAGTAGACTAACGTCCTTTTTGTCTTTTGTGGGGGGATGAGTTATCTGGTATGGAAGGTTCTATTTTGGGAGGAAATATTCAAATTTATATGTTTAAATAAAACATTTCTTTTAATTAAAAAGTATTTTTTAAATATTTATTTTTTTTAAAATACTTTTGTGAAAGGTTATAGTTAAGAAAAATTATTTTTTGGATACTAATCAATTTTATGATTTGTTGTAATATTTAAGTGAATTAAATTAGAATGGTAATTTTCGATTATAATTTGTAAATCGTTTATTTTTATCGTAAATATTTTTACATTTTGTTATCTTTAAAACATCGAGAGGTCGAAAAAAAAAATAACGTTTTTAGACATTATTTGTATTAACAATCTCCCCCTTTTTTGATCGTTGTTAATTTAAAACTATTTATGTAAAAATAAAAATTTCAAATTATTAATGAGTTTTAATCCATTTCTCCCCCTTTTTGTCGAAGTCAAAAAGGATGATCTTCGAATTGTAGAGAGAAAGAAATCGACGATGCCAAGACTCCCCTTGATGTAAGCTCCACCTAGTTTGGGGCACCAAGGGATCGATCTTATGAGATTCTTGCTATAAAATGTGAAAGCTACAAGTTTAAGAATTATTCCCAGCATATATCAATTCATGAAGTAAAACATATAAGAATTTAATTCATATTAAAAACTTTTTACAAGGGAATTGATTGCAAGCATGACTTAATAAGGTTAAGATAGATTCATACTATGGACTATATGAATTGTTCATGTAAATTAGATACCACATAAAGTAAAGTGTTTTTTTTTGTTTTTTTGAAATTTGAGCCCATATTAAGGATCCTAAAGCTAGACTAGTTGGATTCTTAAGATAGAGATGCGCACGCAAAGGGTGTGGATTAGTTTATTTTAAAGTAATTAAAACATGTTAGAATGTTTAATTATTGTAGGTCGAAAAGGGTGATTTAGGTAGGTCATGGTTTGGTGTGGTGCGAGTTTAAGGTATGAGACGGGTGAGAAGAAATTGAATGAAGTTGATATCATTTCTCAAAGAGTGGAAATGATTTCGAGTTGTATACAACAATGAACAAAGATTGAGTAAAATTCAACTGAGCATTGGTAGGAGGATTGGATCATGGGTGATAGTGGTGAAGGTTGTGCATGAGTATAGGCAATTGGTGAGTTTTGAGATTCAAGAATAAAGGATATGTGGTGAAGTTGGTTAAGCATTTGGTCTCTAAGTGGATTGTGGGAAGGTGGTGAAGGCGATTGAGGATTGACTCTTGGAGGAAGCGAAGGTGAGACATTTTAAGAAGAAGGTGGAGATTTTGGTGTGAGTGTTGTTCGCCTCCAAACTTGTCTTATCGAGATTTTAGGTTTCCTAGAGAAATTTGAAGGAGGGTTTGAGCAAGACATTGATGATGAAGGTGAAGAGGATAAAGAGATGAAGAGGGTGATGGTGAAGTGTGATAGTTATGTGATTTAAATAATGGAAGAGATGAGATAGAATGGAAAAGCATGGCTTGGATGGAAAAAGACGCAAATGATGGTTTAGCTAAAGAGGGAGGTGCCAGCTTGAAGTTATAGGTATGAGGGTCAAAGGTACAAAAAAAGAGGTAAGACTACAAAATTCGTTCCCTCCTGTTGGCGGTCCTATAAATGGGTTGGTAGTCCCATATATATTTGGGGGCCACCCATGCTTTATGGGGGCCGTTTTTTGGAGAACAATATTTTCCAATTTTGACCCTCTTTTTGTCTAGTGGCAATAACATCTTCTAAGTTCAAGGTTCGACTAGTCCTAACTTACTAATAGAGTTAAAATGCTAACCCATTTTGTATAGTTATTGCAAAGAATTGTTAATCATTTATATTTGAGAATTGCAGTAATTATGGAGTACTTGGTGAAAGTTAGCAAAAGGTGCGCATTCTGGAGCTTAAATGAAGATATTTTGAAGATTATATTCTAAAGGAAAATACGCCGTTATCCATCGAGGAAGGTGAGGTAATTGAGGAATTTAGAACTAGGAATGAAGATCTTGATACAGGAATTGATGATTACCCTAGTTATTGTGATGACGATAAGAAAATCCATATAGATTGCGCTCACAACTTAAAGTTTTCATGCATGATAGGATTTGAATTTACTCACGCCAACTTTTTCCCGTTATTGTATGTCAACATGATGTCAAGAAAATTTCACAATTCAATAATGAAAAATAAGATGGTGTACAAAGGGAATAATGTTGTAGGAGCCTTAATGAATGTGCCTATCTTTGTTGGAACTTTTTCTGTGATGACAGATTTTGCAGTTTTAGAAAATATGGATGCTTATCGTGATGAAGGAATGGGCGATGTTATTTTTGGCGAACCATTCTTAAGAGAAGCTGATATTAAAGCAAAACGGTTCGAAGGAATGATTACCCTTTACAAAGGTGATGATGAAGTAACTTACCAAATGGTGCGATCACATCCGAGGTTTAAACACCACACTAATGAGCAATGCAATAAGATCCCACCATTACTAAAGGTGAATGAGAAGGATGTGATGAACGGAGTCTCGCATGCATACCAAAAGCTTAAGGGGTTCTACAAAGGAGTTTTGAATCTAGGACCCGATTACATTCGTAATGCGAAGACAGAAGAATGGCTCACACGCGGGCACATCAGCGTGCATGAGTTGGAATAAAAAGGAAGCTGAAGAAAAGTCTAACTTAAAGACTTCGCTGTAAACAAAAGTGCTTCCCGGGAGACAACCCGGAATGTTATTTAATTTTGTTATCGAGTCTGTCTTCCCAGACTTCAATACGGCGTATCCGTTCCACCCCATACGGCGTATTGATTGTCTGGACGTTATCAGTCTTTACTTTTTATGCACTTTAAAAACATTATTGTCAGTTCTGCGAATACGC
Source organism: Tanacetum coccineum (assembly GCA_026074375.1). Lineage (NCBI taxonomy): Eukaryota > Viridiplantae > Streptophyta > Magnoliopsida > Asterales > Asteraceae > Tanacetum > Tanacetum coccineum. The sequence continues at coordinate 51,431 of BQNB010010048.1, forward strand.
CGTATTCAATTATTTGATACGCCGTATCCACAGACTGACCCGTATTTAGTTTGTTTTAGTTTAGTTTAAATTAACCGTAGGTACCAAGATAGGAATGCACCTGTTTTTCCTATATTTTACGCAGGACCTCGTGAAGGAAATATCGACGAATATTGGTGGAGAATTTACGAATCTGGAAATCTTGAAGTGTTGGAGTCTTTGAACCTCAAGACGGATGTTCAACACAAAATCTTGCTTATAAACGCAAATTGGAGAATCTACGGAGCAAATATCAGAGGAGTTTCTCATTCTAATTATTTTTAAATTCCCGTATTTAATATTTTATATATACAACGAGGACGTTGTATAATTCAAGTGGGGGGATGGAATTAGAATGATCACTTGTCCTATTTTTCACAATAAAAAGCTTAAATTATGCTCAAATTTAATTTTTTTTCAAGCATACTTTTGTGAAATTACTTGTTACATAACCCGCACACAATAACCCTTGTTAGATATTATGAGGATTTAACCTTTTCGTTTCTAAATGTTTACCTAAATTCCACAAAATATGAGTGTGCCGGTGATGTTGTAGACTTTAGAACTTGGCTTGGTATATCTATTCGAGACCACAATAATGAGTATTATGGATTTAATTGGAGTAACTTGTTTAAATTGGTAAATCTTAGGATTACAACCAAATCGCCTATACATGTTGTTTATTAACTAACTACACCGGTTAGTTAACCTCCCGTTAAACCCTTCCACTCTCATCTTTAGAGTGATGATCCACTAGAACAACCCGTAGAGCCAATCCTTTAGGAATTTACACCAACTATTTGTTTCATTACACCCTTACACCTTAACCTACCCTGTTAGATTAAAGTTTAATTTACAGTTGCTAGTTGCTTAAAGTGTAAAGTTTGTATTTCCCGAGTCTTGTGTCATTTTCTATCTTTGGTGCGGTTGGAAATTTGCACATTGCAAATGGGAATGTATATTAGTAGTCAAAGCTCATGTGATTTTACTACCGTCACAATTATTGGTAAAACCAAAGAACGAAGAAATTACCGAAGGAATTATCCGGAATTATTATGATGGTGAAGATGGTGAAACTACACCGAGATTTGAATAATAGTTAGCAAAAAAAATATACAAAAAATACAAAAAAAGAGAAAGAAAGTTTGAAGATAATCGTTTCGCAAAAAGCATTACCGAAGGAATTTTATGAAGGATCGATTTTGTTGATACGTCTAAAAATCAACGATGTAGAGTATTGTACAAAGTGGAAGATATTGCCACTTGCCTTGTAAATTATGTAAAGTTTTGGGATGATTAGGAAGTTGATCGTTATGGGAATGCCAACTTAGGTTGTTGTTTTTGATCTATGATCAAGACGTTGTAAATAGTTGTGTCTTAATCATGGTAACAGTCAGGAAATAAGTGTCTAGCAACTTGTAACTTAAGTCTTAATCTATTTGTTTCTTGATTTTTATTTAACAACAGTTTACTTCCCTATCGCCTAATGATTAGCCGCTGGTTTTACGCGAACAAGGATTCATACGAACATGCATGTCTATCTCGGCATTCCGGGTGTGTATGCATGCCTTGTACCTTGTTGGTTTACGACTTTTGGTGAAAGTTAGAAAGTTCCTACCCTATATCATTCTTCATCCTAACCGTTGGTTAAATTTGAATGGGGATGTGATTGAACACACATGTCTATCCCGGTGTTCCAGGTGTGTATGTGTGCTTAAGCTGCCTTGTTAGAGTGGTACTTCTGGTGAAAGATTGTAGAATGATCAAATCGTACACCTTTCCATACAAAAACCTATATTTACCTTTATAAACTTGTAGAGATGTATATCCTTGCCAAGCTTATGATAGAATACTCGTCACGACCGAGCAATTGAGCGAATTAGTTACATGTTACCACATAGATTAGTTGAGTGATTTGAGTGTTTTCATCTTCCTATTTCGTGAGGTGTTTGGTTGTGTACTTGTAATAGATCGAATAAGTGCTTTAACAGAAAATATCCTTAGGGATACATTTTTATAAACTTCTAAAGGCTACTTGAGGACAAGTAGGATTCAAGTGGGGGGATATTTGATGACATCAAATAACGTCTATTTTATAGCATCATTTATCCCACGATATTAACCCATTTTGTATAGTTATTGCAAAGAATTGTTACTTAATCGTTTATATTTGAGAATTGCAGTAATTATGGAGTAATTGGTGAAACTTAGCAAAAGGCGCGCATTCTGGAGCTTAAATGAAGATATTTTGAAGATTACTGTTCTGAAGACTAATACGCCGTATCTATCAAGGAAGATACGGCGTATCCGTGCCTGCACTCACCAAAGACCACAAAAGGAATGAAGATCAATACGCCGTATCCAGAGGACTCAATACGCCGTATTCAAGATATGGAATCAATATAATATTCTAGAAGATATCAAACGTGGTCCCTACTCCAAGAAATCCCTAATACGTCGTATCTAATACATGGATACGCCGTATCCAACCGACTTCCAGACCTTATAAATAGAAAACTCAAAAACGAGTTTTAAGTGTGCTAAATCATATTCTCGATACCTAAACCACAAAAGTCGATTTTCAGAAGAGAAAAAGAGAAGAAGAGGTCGAGCAACGTATTCAATTCCATATTCGTTAACTCGGTTAGTTTACCTTGGCTAAATTATTACTCTTGTATTTATTATGACGTTTGAAGGCTAATACCTTCGGGTATTAGCCATTATTATGAAGATCTGAATGTTTGGTATTTGTTTATATCGATTTCTTGATTTATCGTTGAGTGCTTGTTTATGTTTATCAATTTATACTTGTTTACGCGCTTTTGTATGCGACCTATCATTCAACTGGATCTAGCAAAGTGGACCAAGCGGATCTAGAGTCCGGGATAGCTCTCCATATAGTAATTTATACATCTAGAATAATAGTTACACAAATATTGTCCTTCTAAGTCTGTGTCTAGGATACGCTTCGGGCTTAACTAGTTAATTGGATATTGCCGATGGTTTATTGATCGTGTTGACTAGCAGGTGACCTAGATAATTCAACAAATAACGTTCTGATTCCATTGGATAGTTGGACAAGTGGACTACTAGTGTATAGATTGCCATTAAGCGGTAAGTGGGTAAAGTCTCTATGAGCTAGGGTTTAACAAGATCACCATTGCTTTAATCCCTAAGATAGATTATAATCAGCAAATAAGGATGCTTTATGCGGATGCTTTAATTGTGACAGAATTAATGTGTCTAGGTCTTAGGATGATGTAACGCCTAAGTCTTAAGAATGATATGCCACCTCGAGAGAAGAAATCATTGCACTTAATAAACAAACCAACGTTCTAATCGGATTAATAATGGTTAATACAGTTTTCTTATATAAGGTTCGACCGCTCTTTTATCTTTTGTCTATTAGCTTGCGTGGGTAACAGTGTCTTGAATTGATTGTAGTCACCAACCAAACCGTGCCAGTCTCTCAGGCTGAAAACCTCCCTTTTCCTGTTAGAATTAGGATTTAGACTGACATAGGTTTAACATAGGATTAGAATATAATTAACATAGATTAGATAACCAAGATATTAATTAAATTAATAGATTTAACCTCGCTCTCAGTGATCGACACCCTACTTACCACGAAACTACTACCGATCGGGTACACTGTCCGTTAAAGTGTTGTTTTTGGTTGAGTCGGCAAAATATAAATTTAAAACTTGAAACAATAAAATATACACCACACAACGACACATCAATAGTACAAGCATGAAATGTACAAGATCTAAGTGTTTATACCTTATGGATGTAAAGCTAGAAGAAAATAAAGAATAAATGCCAAGAAACTGAAGAAGTACGCCGCACATACTTCTAAGTGCGCCGTACTTATCCTTGAATTCAATGAAACCGGTCAATGTTGAAGTGCACCGATTTTCCCTAGATGGGCGCCGCATTTGCCTCATGCATTAATGAAACTTAGCCGACAAACACAGAAGTACGCCGTACAATATTATTTATGCTTCACACTTAGACTCCTGGACAACCTATAAATAGCGAGGCAATTTCCAGCCATTGGACACACACTACAACATCATCTATATCAATCTACATACTCTCTACTCACCAATATAACAAATTCCAAGAAGACGGGTTATAGTATAGTTATATCTAATAAAAAGGTTTATATATAGTTTTGGTCATTTGTATTCAGGTTACCCATCCGTTATCTAGCCGAATCTTGTATGTCTCATATTACTCTACTTATTTTTGTTATTATGAACTCGGTAGCCGTGAGAGGCTAAACTTCTTATAACTACTCGGATGTGTTAATATAATAAAGAAGCATTTGGTATTATTATGATCTTGTCAATCTCATGTTAATATTGAAATCCTATCGTGTTTAGTCTTATAAACTTTGTTTATCACTTTTGATTATATATGCATAATGGTATAGGTCGAAGACCCATTGTGTACTATATAGTTTTAAAGATTTGTTTACGGTCTTTATCATTTGATTGGAGGAATCCGCTCATGTTAATTGGTAAACAAGATAGGTTTTATATGATAGTAACTTGGTTAATTGAGTGACACGTTTGATTAAGTCAATCAAATATAAGTCTTGAGTTAAAACGGTTAATTTGTGAAAACGCTCTTTTGATGAAAAAAGCTTTTCCGTGAATTAAGAATAGAATTGAGATCATAATCATCACCATCGCTACTGAATTATATGAAGCTATCCGAGTAGTCATATTCCTTATCATTGAATTTACTCTTCGTTACTTACTTGTTAAAATACAGGAAATATATCCAAAAGAGATGAAATGCCGTTAAATAGCATACAAGTATGCGATGTTTTTGACACTGGGGTATAGACTTTATGGGACCCCTCCAAAAATATTACAAATTCGAATATATCTTAGTCGTCATAGATTATGTATCTTAATGGGCCAGAGCTCAAGCTCTTGTGACTGATGATGCTAAAGTCGTTGTCGCCTTTCTTAAAAAACTATTCTGCCATTTCGGAATGCCGAAAGCTCTCATAAGCGATAGAGGAACTCACTTCTGAAACAAAATCATGGAAAAAACAATGAAACGATACGGTGTAACCTACCGATTCTCTATATCTTATCATCCGCAAACGAGCGGACAAGTTAAAAATAAAATCAAAGCCCTAAAAAGAATCCTTGAAAAAACAGTAAGAGACAATCCAGCTGTTTGGTCAAGAAAACTCGATGATGCTCTGTGTGCCTTTAGAACTGCCTACAAAACACCAATCGGAACCACACCCTATAAACTTATTTATGGAAAAAACTGACACTTGCCGTTTGAAATTAAACATCGTGCATATTAAGCACTTAAAAACTGTAATCCTGATCTCATCGCGGCTGATGAGATAAGAATGTTTTAATTACATGAACTAGACGAACTTCGCCATCAGGCATATGAAAATACTCGCCTATACAAAGCAAGAACCAAAGTCTGGTACGACTATAAATTAAAAATAAGAAAAGACTTTAAAAAAGGAAATAAAGTGCTCTTACTCCAAAGGAAATATAAATTCAAACAACCAAAGCTCAGATCTAGATGGCTTGGATCATATATTGTGAAGCATCAATATCCATTTGGATATGCTGAACTATATGGAAAAAATGTCAAAACCTTTATTGTTAATGGCCATCGGCTGAAGCTATAGCATGAAGAAAACCCATATGATGACCGAAGGAAAGAACTCACACCCTTCTATCCCAAAGAATGAACCAACCAAAGCATGATTCTAGCTAATAACCCAGAAAAATTAAGCGCTTCTCGGGAGGCAACCCGTGCTTTATCTACTTTCAACTTATGTGTGGAGGAGACCCATGTAAATATAAATTTTAAAAATCGAAAAATTTAAAGCCCCAAAAATATTTTTTTTTTTGTGTTTTGTTTTGTTTATCATTTCAGGTGTACAAATAAAAGAAGAACAAGGAAAGAAAACAAAGATGCTCGCTCATGGTTAACTCTCTCGCAGCTCTTATGCCCCGAGAAGTCTCGTTTTCCCTTAATTTTCCTTATTTTTTTATTTATCAGTTCTTAGTGAGGGCAATGTTCAACTTAAGTGTGAAGAAGGAGTCAAATAGGAAAAATTAAATATATCAATTTCCTCCATGTTTGTCCTGAAATCTAGCCACGTTTTAAATGATATTTTATAAAAATTAATATAAAGTTTTCTTCCAAAGATAAAAAATGTATCCTACTTAGTAAGGCAAATCCCACTCAGATTGACATTATGACTAGCACAAATTAGTCCACTAAATTGTGAGGTAAATTCTAGCTTTTGATGCATATCTTTTGCATATTTTTATGAGAGTGCTGGTAATTTAGTAGCTCTAGAACTTGTGCTTGATTATCATTTACTAGACCGCAGTGAGGTTAATTTATAGACAATTTCGCATGATAAGAGGTAATATAATTCCCATGAAATCCTGCTATTTCACAACACTCGCTTTTAGTGTTGAAATCTCCCAAGTATGCAATGTGCTCAATGTCTAAAGTTCTGTGCCAGCCTTAGTTATTGTTATTGTTATCGTTTGGTATTAAAAAAGTAATATGTAATAATGTAATATATTTATAAGGATTTGGTTTGGCACATGTCATTGTATATCCCATGTTCACCCACATCATATTCTCACATTTTGTCTCTTTGAGATTTTGTCTGGTGCTCACGCCCTATCGGTCATGTTTATGTGTCTTGTACAAGCATATGACAGCTATCTAAATTATGTCTGTACAAATTGAGTGATCTCACAAATAGAAACCCTATCTGAGTGACTTGTGTGAATAAATAAATATATCTATTTTGTGAGGTGCTTATGTTATATGTTTATGCCTGAAAAGTTATAAAACTAGATAAACACTTATTTTCTCCACATCTACGATAAATGATCCTTGTTTTCTCGCTTTGATTGCTTGAGGGCAAGCAATAGCTAAATGTGGAGGGATTTGATAACGCCTTAATTATACATATTTTCGGTGGCGTTATTATATATTATCATTTCTCATGAACTTTCGATACTTAATAGCATGAAATGTGTGCAGGTTCACTTGAAGATAGTCCAAGCATAAAATGTCTAAGATCTAAGTGTTTATACCTTATGGAAGTAAAGATAGAAGAAAATAAAGAATGAATGCCAAGAAACTGAAGAAGTACGCCGCACATACTTCTGAGTGCGCTGTACTTTTCCCTGAATTCAATGAAACCAGTCAATGTTGTAGTGCATCGGTTTTCCATAGATGTGCGTCGCACTTGCCTTATGCATTAATGAAACTTGGCCGACAAACAAAGAAGTACGCTGCATAATATTATTTGTGAGCCGCACTTGGACTCCTAGACAGCCTATAAATAGCGAGGCAATTTCCAGCCATTGGACACACACTACGACATCATCTATATCAATCTACATACTCTCTACTCTCTAATATTAAGAATTCCAAGAAGAAATACCAATAAGACGGGTTATAGTATAGTTATATCGAATAAAAAGGTTTATATATAGTTTTGGTTATTCATATTCGAGTTACCCATCAGTTATCTAGCCGAATCTTGTATGTCTCTTATTACTCTACTTATTCATGTTATTATGAGCTCGGTAGCCATGAGAGGCTAAACCTCTTATGACTACTCGGATGTGTTAATATAATAAAGAAGTTTTTGGTATTATTATGGTCTTGTCAATCTCATGTTTATATTGAAATCCTATCGTGTTTAATCTTATAAACTTTGTTTATCACTTTTGATTATATATGCATAATGGTATAGGTCGAAAGACCCATTGTGTACTATATGGTTTTAAAGATTTGTCTACGGTCTTTATCATTTGGTTGGAGGAATCCGCTCATGCTAATTGGTAAACAAAATAGATTTTACATGATAGTGACTTGGTTAATTGAGTGACACATTTGATTAAGTCAATCAAATATAAGTCTTGAGTTAAAACGGTTAATTTATGAAAACGTTCTTTTGACGAATAAAAGCTTTTCCGTAAATTAAGAATAGAATTGAGATCATAATCATCACCAATGCTACTGACTTATATGAAGCTATCCGAGTAGTCATATTTCCTAATCATTGAATTTACTCTTCGTTGCTTACTTGTTAAAGTTATTATAATTTGTCTTAAATTCTTGTGATTATACGAACATAACCAAATCCCTGTGGATCGACCTGGTCTTACCTGAAATGTTATAATACATACGTGGGTTATACTTTACCCATGTGTTGGTTTAAAAATTGGTTTAATCAGTATTATAAATTTAAAGCTTTTACCACACATCAAGGTCAAATTCTAATTCACGTCCTTCAAGCCTTTCCCGTCCTCGAACGAATTCCTCAAAAAATTTAAGCTAAGTAACAACTTGAGTCTAGCTTAATCTCGCACTCATCAACAAGAACTGTCTTGAGATTAAGTTATAAATTGTTACAAGGCTCAATTCTGGGGTTGCTCAAAACCAATTCTTGCAACACTAATGGGTGTCTGTGGAGAAATCAAAGGTTGCCTTCAGCCTTTAAAAGTGTATTAAGATCTGAATGTTCTTCCTATGCTTCATTGCTTCACCTCAAGTATTCTATAGGCGAGGTTTCAAACTTGTCTGACTAGCATTCCTAATGGTTGTACTCGTAAGGGTCTCAATTTTTCCTCCTCACCCAGGGCATCTACTACGATGTTTGCTTTGCCTAGATGATACTAAAATTTGCGATTTGAATCACTCCGTAGTTCTACTCATCTCCTTGTCTCACACTAAGCATTTTCTAGTCGAGGAGCTGCGGAAGGATCTGATGGTCGGTAATCATCGTACTCTTCGTACCATATAGTTAGCGTCTTTAATCCGTAAGTGCAATAATAATGGTTCCCAGCTCCAAGTCGTGTGTCGCGTAATTCTTTTGACGTTCCTAGCGTTGTCTTGTTGAGTATGAGGTAACCTTGTTCCTCTGTATTAGTATGCAATCCAATCCTGCGTTGGGATAGCCTACGCTTCAATGTTTGTAGTGCTTCTTCTTATTATTACCCGAAAGAGATTCTTAGCGTAGTTACTCAACACCGTTAATGGTTGGGAGATTTTGAGAAGTTTGAATAGGATTCTGATTGGTAGTCTGGAAATCAGTAGGGTTCTGCAGAGGTATTCCTGGCTTAAGATCTACAAGTGTGGGAAGTCTTAACTGAAATGTGTACGGTAATAGATAGGTAATAGTTAGGTAATAGGTGGGTAATGGATAGGGAAGTCTTAACCAAATGTGGGAAGTCTCGAAAGTTGTCCACGAATCTTCGTTGTCTCACAAATAAGTGGGTATGTCGTCGATAAGTAAGGTATCAAACTTAGCTAGTAACAGTCTCTATACTCCGTTTCCTGATTCCGTGAATGTATTCAGTTTCCGTGATCCATGTCAGTTATTTGAAAGGAAAGAAGTGTTCAGCACTGCTAAATTAGTCAACTAGAATATCAATTTGTTTGATTTACGATAATCAATACACGTTCTTAGTGAAAAGGGCTGGAAGTATTAAATACATGGTGAGAGTGTTGAAGTGTTAGAATAGAGAAGCTATTGCTTTTTAGAAAGTGACAACGATACGAGGCTTTTGTTACAGTGGTCGCTTCAGGAACAAGGTCTATACAAAATTTGGTTTGTCGAAGCGGGGTAATCTCGTTAAGTCTTCAGGGAAGACCTAGGGAATATCCCTGACAATCGGGATGTCTTCAAGTTTCTTTTCATCGGAATTCATGCTCGCGAGGTGCTTCAGGTTTTCTTCGTGTCGCTTTCCATGAATCTTGTATATATCGCCGTTTGACGAGGGAATTTGGTAATCGATTCAGCCTTAGGCTTTGACAACCAATACATCCCCATTATCGCGTCAAAATATCCATGACCGAAAGGTATTACGTTGATAGCAACATAATAGATCTCTCGTCCTAAGTTGCGTTTACTAACGATCCTATTGGTTTCTTCCTCAAGCTAGATCGGCGAACGGTTCACTCTCTAAGACCTTTAAAGTCGACACAAAATAATCCTAATATATATTATTGATGCTACAATAGACCTTACTCAATTCAAGTGTCCGACTATAATGATCTATCGTTATTTGCGCGTGGTAATCGACGAGACTTAAAATTTCTACATGTTTCTACCATTCATGGTGGCACGTTTCTTGATGCTGAATCTGAGTAAACCGAGGTATGCAACAAAGATAACCGGGGATGGAGGAACCTTCCACTATTTGAGAGGTAAGGTCAAAAGATAAGGCATGTATTCCACGAATTTATGAGGGTGTGCTAAACGACATAGTCGTTCAGCTTGCCACAAAAGGAAAGATATGAGGCAAGCTTGTTGACAATATTTTCTTCAAAGGTAATATTGGGTTCAAACAGGTGTTATTGGCATAGTGAAAGGTATACCAAGATTTGTTCCTGAGTCGCGCGTGTTTCTTCTCGGACGCATGGTTTTAAAATTTATCCACAACATTTATTTGAGTAGACCTTTCATGCAATTTTTTATCATAATACCTCTTGAGTAAAATATGCTACGTAGTTTATAATTTTCAATAATGATAGTCATGCAAAAATAAATTACTATAAAAGTTTATAAAATGATTATTTTTGGTGTGGTTAGGACCCTTCAACAAGTTTGACCTTTCAACATACTTCACAAAAACAGTTTTGACTGATATTTCAAGTAGTGTGTAATAAGGATTTTACAATTTGAAATTGAAATGGCTCAGCACCATGAAATTGATTAAAGGAGTTTATGTAAAACATCTTTTCAGACGTGGGTTGAATAATGATACCCAACAAGTTTTGAAGTTGGGGCATACAACATTTTATAAAGGTTTTGATTCTAAAACAGACTGCTCATTAAAAATTACTATTGCCTTATATTTTAAGAGGTTTCAAAGAAAATTTTACTAGTATATATTTGTTACAGAAGGACTTTGAAATAAACGAATTAGTACCATCTCCGAAACACGGTCACCAGGAAGAAAATTGTTATAATGGTCACGCAAACGATTTACTCAAAATCATAGGTTATTACTCCCTAGTAGTACTTTTGTTTCACAAGTCGTACTTAAGGTCGTAACCATATGACAAAACAACAATTCAGATGACACAACAGGGGTTCATTCCTGGGGTAACTAACCATGTAACTTGAATCGTCGGTTTAGAACGTAATGTGCAACAGGGTTGACTATGACTTGTTAACGATGTCGTAAAAGTCTGCTAAGATTCTATCTTATCTACGCTTACTATTCTAGAATTTCCTCGAGGTATTCTATGATCCCAATAAATCCATGTTATATGATGCAACATTATCACGCTGGCAAGACGTCATAATACTTGCATCACATAGGAATGCCTTTATTGTCATCGCATTCTAAGAGTGTTTCAAATAGCACATAAAAATCTCACCTGAGTACTAACAATTTACCAAGCAATACACATATACATAAATGCATACATAGTTCCTATTACGCGTACTATATGAGGGTACTTAGGCTATAGTCTAGGGCAAACCACCTAGTTCTCTATAATCAATGGCTCTGATACCAATCTGTCACACCCCGTCTAAAACGAAAACACGAGATGTAACGAACAGGATCGTCATAACACATTGATATAAGACAACATAGAATTTACTAAACGAAAGATTGACATAAACATGTCATGACGACTCCCGACACAAGTGGAGACTTGTATCGTGGATAGTCAATACCACGACAACATAGCCACATAGTTATGATAATCCCCAAACCCAGGACAAGTACAAATAAAGTCAAATAGTCAACATAAACATAAAGATAGAAATGTAAGAAATACAAGGGATAAGTAACCCACAAGGGTTACGTCCTAAGTCTCTCCAAGCAATGCAAGAAGGCTCTACCCCTCCTTAGGCACAATAACTCGATTACCTAAAAATGAATACTCGAAAAGGTCAACAATAATGTTGGTGAGCTTGTAGGTTTAAGAAATAAATCTATTTGTTGTGCATATAATTTAAGTAGGACAATAGCAATAAGATATGCATATACAACATTTAGTATTATCACACAATAACAAATCACATAATAGGACTCAATAACGTTGGGTGCATCTTCCCAAAGGTATACTGGCGCCCTACCCAGATGTAATGGGTGTCTCTTCCCAAAATAATTTACTTCCACAATTTAGGTACACAATCACACATATATAGCAATATAAACGCACATAATATCCAAGTAAGAAATAGTGTAACACAACACAAAACATTTTAGAATATCATTTGAGTATCATTTCCCCCCTAGAAAACATAAGTAAAAGAGGGGATACGAAGACTCACTTTAAGCAACTGGTGAATCGGAATAAATCAACAAGTGAAGAACGAGTTTGATTGTCCTAAACGCGACCTATATGGAATATAGTGCGATTTAGGTGCAAGCAGACAATAGCGAAACGATGCATATGCGATTTTTATAAAGTTCTCATCACCCGAACATGTTTGCATGTAGTATGTAAGTCAAGATGTGATCTCGTAAAAGTTACATAGTTCATTAAGTTTCGATGCTTAAAGCAAAAGTTACTATTTTTATCAATCTCTGGAAAATCCTGCACATTATCCGTTTTCTAAATATTTCCGCTTGATTTATATCTTGTCTAAAACACACTAAGTAACCTACCAAAAGTCTAGTTTCCAATCTTTATTCGCCATTATATTCTTTACTATTATTTTTAAGTCACCAACCTTAATAGATCATATTTCGTTTAATTAATAATACTTTAGAAAGATTCTGACGCACATAGAAAATATATAAGTGATATTGCAATATTTGTTGAGGATTTTATAGCTCATTCGGACTCGAAAACGCCCAAAAACCTCTTTTTAAGTTTTAAACAACTCACTTTTATTTGTTAAATTTATGCAGAAAGTTTATAAAATTTCCAGATTTTAGTCCGTCTTTACAAGGGCGTAACTCCTTCGTTATAAAGATTAACGGAATGGTTAAAAGCTATGTTTCAAGGAAAAATCACGTTCAACAAGTTTTCTCTTATAAGTTTCACCCGACTCGGACCCGAAATGGGTTGAAAACTTAAAAACGTAAACTGGACAGATTGTGTCAAAAACAGTTTTTGGCTGGAAAAGTTACTAGTTTTTATCCGAACTTCATTTGGTCGAAACTCACTCGTTTTAAGTCTGTTTTTAGCGATCTTTATATCCACGCGTTCGTGTTTAAGTATACTAACATATTTTTAATGTTTCGACTACTCAAAGTAAATTTAACCACTCGTTTTACCTCTTAACATTTTCAGACATCAAGTAATTTCTACAAAAACTACTCTATATATTTAGCCGCAAACATAACAACTTCATTTCTAGCCTAAATCCTTTTCACCGATTTATACCAACACTCAAACAACATCAAGACTACCTATCTCTTTCACCAATTATTACTATAACACTAAGAACCACTTTTAACACATAAAATCATATTTTTAACCTAAAAGTACAATAATAATAAGAATAAGTTCAAAAGATAAACAAGTTGTACAACCCTTTTTATTTTGCTAGTTTCTTTATAAAAATCGTTTACGCAAACATAGGTGATGATTTTAGAAAGATATATATATATATATATATATATATATATATATCTATATATATATATATATATATATATATATATAGGAAGGTTAAAATAAAAAGACAAATATTCGTGAGAAGAATAAAAAGAAAACTTTTTTTAAAAAAGTTCTCGAAAAATTCTAAAAAAATTCCATTAAATCAGGTATGTTGGTGCATAAAACTTTTGTAAAAGAAGTTTTTCTAATTTTGAGTTTTTATACGTTTTTTTAATGCGCAAAAAAAGAAATTTTGATGCACAAAAAAAATTTGATGCACAAATTTTTCGACTTGTTATAGTTTGATGCGCAATAAAATTTTGATGCAAAAAGTCAATAGAAGTTGGGTACAAAAACGAATTTTTGATGCACAAAAAACCGATTTAATGCACAAACGTTTTTTTTAATAAATTTTTTTCGGCAAAACTATCCACTTTTAGAAAAACTTCATTTACAACTTTTTCATGCACCAACATACACGATCTTGTGGAATTTTTTTAGAATTTTTTGAGAACTTTTTAAAAAAAAATTTATCCTTCTCACGAATATTTTTTTTTTATTTGATCTGTATCATATATATATATATATATACTCTCTCCGTCCCAAAATTATTGTCCCCCGACAAAAAACACACAGTTTAAGAAAAGTGCATTTATTACTGCTTTCTCTTTCTTACTTTTTGACAGAATGACAGTTTTACCATTAGCTAATTAATTAAAGTCTTCTTTAAAGTTTGTAATATTAATTTCAAACAAGGGTAATATAGTAAATTTGATCACAATTCTTTATCTATTTTTAGTAGTGGACAATTAAATTAGAACATTTAAAAAAGAAAACGTGGACAATAAAAATGAGACGGAGAGAATATATAAGAATGAGTTGGTCAATCTAGCTTATATAGGGCTTGACATCAGACTTCCAACTTTTGGCAGAACTAGCCCTCCAAGAAACACATAACTGCTATTTCTAAATAAAAGATCAACAACTACAAAACAACTTTCAACAATAACACAATTAGCCTCTTAACATTTTACCAGGCATAAAATTATATATTTCAACAAATCAGTTAGTTGTAAGTTAAGTAACAAAAATTAATGTGATTCTGAAGTGACAGTAATTTACAAATTACTACATCCCGTGCTTTAAGTTTCTAAAACTTCGAATCAAATCAACATAACCAAATAATGTATTACTACTATAACATTTTAATAATAATATTAAGGTGGACTAGGTATGCTTCAAAATAGTGTCTTTGAATAAACAAAAGGAAGGTGGGTGAGATATGGAAGAAAGATGACTAGATTTGTTTAGATTGGTTGAATATGTTGTGATGATTATTAAAACTAACCAAATTTCATTAAACAAAACAAATATCACACCATGTATTGTTCAAAAAAAAAAAATATCACACCATGCTGTCTCGTTGCACAATAATATTCCAGCTTTGATAGTTAACAACATTTATTGAGTGTCATTGACCAAATAAAATATGATTCACATAGTTTTTTTTAAATTCCCAGGAGATGCATCTTTATCTAGTTTAAGACTTCTAGCAGGGTGAGCAGAAAAAACCGAAAAACCTGAAACCGAACCGAAAACCAAAAAAATCGAATCGAAAAACCGACCGAAACTAGAAACCGATGGTTCGGTTTTTACTTTTTCATAAACCGAAAAATTTCGGTTTGGTTTCGGTTTTCACCCAAAAACCGAACCGTAAAAACCGAACCGAACCAGTTTTATAATATAATATATAATTAATATAAATAAATAAATAGATAAATAAATAAATAGTGAATCCAATTTTTAAGTTCATATTTATTTTGTGAGTGAAATTATAATACATATATATCTTAATGTTTATATATGTGTTTGTTATGTATGTGTGTTTATTTGACAATATATCGTTATATATATGACAATAATCATACTATGCGTATTTTCACTTGCATGTGTGTGTGTCTAATTTATATGTGTATAATTGTAAAAATTTGGATACACATTATTAAGCTCATATTGACAAAAATAAAAAATAAAAGACTAACCAATTTTATATGTAAAACAAGTTTATCAATATAAATTAACCACAACCAAATATAAACGGTTTGAAACTGAAAAAACCGAAAGACCGAACCGAAAAAACCGACCCGCAAAAAAAACCGAGCGGTTTCGGTTTTTGGTTTTATAAAAACCGACTATTTCGGTTTGGTTTCGGTTTAACCGAACCGTGCTATAAAATACGGTACCTATATACGTGAATACGTGAATAGGAGAACTCTTTCTATTGGATTGACCATAAATTGTATTGTGGTTTCTTTCTCCTAAGCCCTTGGTTCTTGCATCATCTTAAAATATATACTACTCTCTCAATTTTAAAATTATTGTCATTCGACAAAAAATACATAGTTTAAAAAAAGTACATTAATTACTACTTTTCTTCTTTTTAACAGAATGACAGTTTTATCATTAACTATTTAATTAAAGTCAAGCAAACTGTAAATAAGCTATAAAAGTGAAAATGAAAACTTACAAAGCCCTTTGCTTAAACAAGGGCATAAAGGCTTTTTAGAGCTTTGTCTACAAGCTCTAGCTTGTTTAAAAAAACAAGCTACTAAACCCCTATATGCCCTTCCAAATCCGGCTTATCTTCAATATAGCTTTTTGAGTGATTTTGTCAAAATGGCTTAAACTATATAAACTATGGAGAAGTTTATATAGCTTAAGTAAAACAGCTTAAATGTAAGTAAATAAGAGTCTATAAGAGATTAACAAACATTTTCAAACACAATGAAACATTAACATAAAAACAGAATTTAACATAAAACTTTAGAATTTCATTAAACCTTAAAACGTTTACAATACTTAAAGAAAAGTTACAATAAGCTAATTAAAAACTAAAATAAGCTGAAAATAATTTAAAAACAAGACTACACAACTTTCTGTTATAAATGAGAAACCTAATCTATTTATATAAAAACTAAGGTGTAGGGTGTGTTTCTTATGTGAGGAGGATTGAACCCTTCATCTTGGCCTTCCAGTCTTTCTTTCTTTCTAAGCTTTTGAATCCTAGCCCTTGATTTGATTTTGTCCAATTAGTAGCCTTCTTGGATTGCCTATCATAGCTAGTCCTATTCATTGAGTAATAGGTTAAATTGGGTTTGTTTGATTGTGGGGAATAGGTTAAAAGGGTTTTGTCGTTTGGTTATAGGGTAGGACAAGGACGGGTGAATAGTGTAGGAATTGGCGGGAAATGTTTTATTGTTTGATTTGGGATAACAGTGTAATGGTGTTAAGGGTGTAAAAGGGTGTAGGGACTAACGGTGCAAAAGGTTAGGGACTAAGTGTGTTAGTCCCTAAGGACTAACGGTGTACAGGGTAAAAGGGTGTTATAGTTAAGGAGTAACGGGCCTTTTTGTTTTGGGCTTTGATATTGGTTTGGGCCAGAATTATAAATTAATTGGATATTTATGGGCTTATTTAATATAAAAGGCTTGTTTAGATGGCATAATGGGCTGACTTGGCCCATTAACTTGGGTACGGGTTGGCCCAATAAGATGCTTATGTCTTCGGCTTCGCTTTTTCGTTGTCTCTTTCCATTTCTGTGCTCGAATTTGGTTCGTTTTGCTTTGTTTTTGTCCTTTAGGGAACTATTCCGATACCTACACAGGTATACTAAAGCAAAAAACAACATAATATTTGGCATTTTTTTGTCCGTTTTTTTTTTTTTTGGTCATTCAGCTCGTTTTAGTAGGTCATAGGTAGGGGTAATTAAGCACATACCTGGCATCTCTTTGCCTAGTCTGTTGTTTGATTTCTGTAGTGGTTTACACTTAGAGCCTTTGTAGGTTTTGGTCGTATGCTGTATTTGTTTTTGACAGTGGTATCAGTTATATTATTTTTTTTGTTTTTTTGAACTTCACAAAAACAAAATGAAGGCAATCCAAGAGGGATGTAAAAGCAAAAAAAAAAATGTCGTCAAGTCAGATAAACTAGTCGTGCTTGAGGGTCATCAGCACACCTAATCGGGGGCTGAAACTGGTTCATATGGGGAAGGTTGTTTACCGGGGACGAGCTCGAGTTCTAGTAGCTCACAACCGGCCTCGAGATATTGTACGCAGGAAGAAGCTGATAGGTTGAGAAAAGAAAATGAGGAGTTTAGAAGGCAGTTCAAAGTCAACAACTCGAATGGCAAAAGTTTATGAATCATTTCAACGCTCATCAAGCAGGTACTTCTTCACAGTATCCCGTCCCCAATCTCTACACTCCCCAAGCGTTTTCCAGCCCCAATGATACTCCTCCCAACTTAGACGGTTACCGCCCGACCTTTGAACACGGAAGTACTAGCCAGATTGTGCGTGGGGGACTGCTGATTTAGATGGTGATGATTTAGATGTTGATGGTACGTGTGATGGTGATGGTAGTGGTAGTTTAGATGGTGATTCTGATGATGATTCCAATGATGATTCTAATGATGCTTGTGACGAAGACTAGTAGTAGTAGACTAGTAGTAGTATTTTGTTAGTAGCAGTAGACTACTACTAGTAGTATTTTCTGATTTGACGTCTTTTTGGAATGTGTATTCTCGTAATGGTATTTGCCTTGTTGTAATATTATATATGGAATACTAGGACTTCTTTTGGTTGTTTTGAAATGAACAAATGGACGGATGAATTTAGTATCATAGTTTTGGGTTATTTACAGGTTTGGTTTTGGTAGATTTTTTTCGGAAAAAATTCTCCAAAAAAATCTGGAAAATAGCAGTACGTGCTGCATTTTTCACCTGCACATGCCACTTAGCGACGACGCCTGTCGTAGCTAACGTGATGCAAATATATTTTGTAGTGTCAATTTAGCTACGATAAATGTCGTCGCTAAAGTATTAACATTTTTTAAAATATATTTTTAATTAATAAATAATTTAAATAAATAAATTAAATGAAAATTAAGAAATCAATTTAGCTACCATAAATCGTCGCAACGAAAATTAAAAGTTTATTTTTCTGATAAATATTTTAAATAAATTGTTTAAAATAAAAATGGAAATAACTTTAGCTACGACATATGTCGTCGCTAGGTTAGGATGGTCCACATGGTCATAGGTTTGTGGGGTTTTTTTTGGACCCCACTTAGCGTAGCTAAGTCGAATAAAAATTGTAGCAAAGTTTCTTAGCGACGGGGCTACTGCGATAGCAGTTTTGCTACGATATATCGTAGCAAAGTAACTTGGCTACGACATTTTTCTACTGTTGGCTACGACATGCGTCGAAGCCAAAAGTTGAAATTGTTGTAGTGTGGTCACAAATTGCTTTGAATCGACCTTTTGTAAGTTATCGGAGAGAATCCCGCAATGAGTGAATGCGTTCAACAGAAGCATTGCTATAAGCAGCTTCAAGAGATAGCCATATTTGGCGAGTAGTAGTGAGACCAAGAACCTCAGCCGCGCTTCTTCAGTTAGAGAAGATTGGAGAAGAATGATAGCTCTTTAAGTAGGTGGGAATAGCTTTACCTTCAACAATAATTGTGGGTGATGGTGATATAGAGGTACCATCAATGTGCCCTATCAATTTCTTTCTGAGCAATGGTAGATTCAAACCATTTTTACAAACAAAATGTCCATTACTCATCATGTGGGACATGTACTAATTAGATTGGATGGAAGTGACTTACCTTTGAGAGGGGATTTTGTATATAAATGATAAGTGGATTATTATGATGAAATAAATATTATCATAATGAATTTTGTTGATTATTATAATTTAGAATGAATAAATATTTTATAAAACTGATTTATTAATAATGAATTAATTTATATTTTATTATAATTGATTTTTATTATTGCCGCTTTAAATAAAACTGACATCTTAGAAATCCGGATTTATGTTTATTGGGAGGGGGGTTAAGTTTTAAGTGTTTTGGACTAAAAGTGAAAATTCAAAAGTGAATCGGAAAATTTGATGTTACTTTTAAGGGAGACTTTATTAAAAATGAAATATTACTAAAGTGTTTTGGACTAAAAGTAAAAAATGGCTTAACTTAAAGGGGGGGTTTTGTTAAAAATAGAAATAAAGTGTTTTGGACTAAAAGTGAAAAGTAACTTAACTTTGAGGGAGCTTTAATAAAAATGAAATATTACTAAAGTGTTTTGGACTAAAATGAAAAGTGACTTAACTTTGAGGGGGGATTTTGTTAAAAATGATAAGTGATTATTATAATGAATAAAATATTATTATAATGAATTTTGTGATTATTATAATAAATAAAATATTATTATAAAGTGATTATTATAATGAATAAAATACTATTATAATGAATTTTATTGTTAATGCTTGAAATAAAACAGACATCTTAAAAATTCGGATTTATGTTTAAGGGGGAGGGGGAGTTAAGTTTTAAGTGTTTTTGACTAAAAGTGAAAATTCAAAAGTAAATCAGAAAAGTGAGTTAACTTTGAGGGAGACTTTATTAAAAATGAAATATTACTAAAGTGTTTTGGACTAAAAGTGAAAAGTGGCTTAACTTTGAGGGGTGTTTGTTAAAAATGAAAATAAAGTGTTTTGGACTAAAAGTGAAAAATAACATAACTTTGAAAGGGACTTTAATAAAAATGAAAAATTACTAAAGTGTTTTGGACTAAAATGAAAAGTGACTTAACTTTGAGGGAGGATTTTATTAAAAATGATAAGTGATTTTTATAATGAATAAAATATTATTTATTATGATGATATAATATTATTTATAAATGTGATTTATTTATCTCTGGTTAGGTTTTCAATATTTTGACAAATTCGGGTCGGTTCAGTTTGGCAAATTCGGTTTTGGTTACATTTTAGTTCGGTTATTTTCAGTTCGGCTTGATTTTGGTTTTTGAGTTTATTCAGTTATTACCAAGGTTACAAATAGCGTGAGACGTGGCGTGGCGGCATTGGACATGGCCTCACCACCTTTGCGAGCCATGGTAGAATCATGGCAGTTTTTAACTTTACGGCCTGTGACTTAAGCGGCACAAAGTATGAAAATATTTATAAATTTATATATTTTTTATCATATTACTAATATTATTAATCGTACATTAAATAGTGTCCTAAATAAGGAAATAAGAGTCAATAAACTATATTTACATGTAATCTTTTTTAATTTCATGTATAAAAATACAATTTTTATCGAAATTGAATTCAAAAAAGCCTCCACACATCACGTTTTATCGCGTCTTATCACTCCTCATCTCACGTCAAGCCTTAAGCCCAAGCCTTGGTCTATACAAAATGTGGTTTTGCAAAAGTTAGAAAAGAGTCACTTTTTGAAAACGTAGCACATTAATTTCCATGTGGCCCACAAAAAGTAAATATAATACCTATATTACCCCTTTCTATTTAATTTCTTTTGGCTCAACTTAGATGATGCAAATGTCTATTTGTGTAATTTTACTAATTAAGTTACAAAATAATAACATTTGCCAAACACTAAAAAACTAATTATCTCATTATTGCGATATCAAACAACATAATCAAATCCAAACACTATATTTCATAATCACATTTTGTAAAAGCTGATTATCTGATTATCCATTTTTAAAACGCATAATCTATTTTAAATAAGCAATCCCAAACACCCCCTGAATTAGTGATGCAAATAAATCGGTTAAAACCGGTTTTCGGTTATTAGAAAACCGGTTTTAAAAAAACCGGTTTTTCTAATAACCGGTTTCGGTTTTATCGGTTTTTTTGAAATCGGTTTTTTTCGGTTATAAATGTTCGGAATCGGTTTTTTTCGGTTATAAATTTTCGGAATCGGTTTTTTACCGGTTCGGTTTTTTTCGGTTATAAATGTTCGGAATCGGTTTTTATCGGTAATAAATTTTCAGAATCGGTTTTTAATTTAAAACTTCGAACATTTATTTAATAAACTTGTTAATTATCAAACATTTAATTAAACAATACACCGGAAACATACTAAACAAATACAATCATAACTTTTTATTTGCACCGGAAACATACTAAAAAAATACAACCATAACTTTTATTTAAACAATACAATTATACAACTAAAAATATATAAATACTAATACATTTCGAGCTTCGGCATGGCCATCACCCGAAAACATATTAGTGTAACTCCAAGTAGGTCAAGTAAGACGAGCTTCGGCATTGCCATCACCGCGTTTTATACTCAATCCATTAAACATCCAAAAATTCTTCTACATCTACGAGTTCAATACTAAGTCATTCAAAACCACCTTCCATCTAATTCGTATTCGGAGGTGATATCCCTATTCACTTCTTCTCTTGCTATAGTTTCCTTCAACGTCTCTAAATAACGGACCTATCGCCACCAACGAGTATTCATGTTGTACCCTATCTACTCCGCCAAAAACTTTCAAACATAAACACATACTTCCACGGATTCGTGGGTTAGTCTTGAACTCTTTCGATGATAATTCTACCGCTAAATGAAAAGGCCGATTCGGAAGCTACCGTCGAAGCTTGGACCGTTAATAAGTCACGAGCCATAGCGGATAAAATTGGAAATTGGATTTCTCTTTCTTTCCACCAAGCCAAAATGTCAAAGTTTGTAAACTCTTCGGGCCTTAAAGTTATTAAAAAGTTTGTAGCCATATATTGTCCCAAAACTCCTTGTTGGGCCGGATGTTCGTTGACGCTTTGTAGCGTCTTCAAATAAACTATTATAAAGGTTTATATTAATGTCACTTGCCATTCGGGACGATCCGGCCCGCATTTGATCAACAATTGGGTTTTGTATTTGACCATATTTTGTTGCATAAATTCCAAATAATTTTTTAAAGTTATCGTTAAATATAAAAATTTGGGAGTTTATATAGTTGGGGTCGGGGTTTGTCAGCGTCTAACCAAATGATAAGTCTAAATTGTTCATTATTCTTGTTATTAAAAATTCTACCCTCCAAAATTTAAATCATGGATTAAGTGCGGCGGAACAAGTAAAAACCAAAGGCAAATTAGCAAAATATTTATACAACTTTCTTTTTATAACTTACCATTTTTTCTAAACAGTTTTGAATATGTGAGTTTTTTTAATTCGTCAATTTTTTCCGTCATAAGCATAAAATTTGATTTAAAACTAATGGAGCAAGTTTGGGTAATAAACACCCTCGATAATATAGTTGTTGCCACTTTAAAAACTTGTAAAAAAATAGTTAAATCATTTAGTAAATCCCAATCTTGGTCGCTTATCGAAAGGGGCTTATTTCTATTAACAAGTGTTTCATAAAGCGTTTAAAGTCTCACTTGTCGTAATATATTTCAAACATCATGCAAGAAATTCCCCTAGTATTATTATCATAGCAAGGTCCCTATAGGTTCTCACTCACAATTGTCTCGAAAACGTCTATAGTTCATTTGTCGTTCGTTACTCGAACTATATATAGTTACTAATAAACCCCTAAATTTCATCCTTAAACTATCACATATTTTTAATGCCGCTTGCACGGATAAATTTATAACATGAGCAACACAACGGGAATGAAAAAAAAGACCATCTAAAACGGGTTTTATACGTAATTTTAACAAATCCATAGCTCTAGTATTATTGGATGCATTATCTAGTGAAATCGTAAAAACTTTATCATCTAAATTATATTCAATTAAAGTGTCTTGTAAAATTTTTCTTAAATTAGATCCCGTATGAGGATAACCAAATATTTTTAAAAGCAAATTGGTCCCGTTTCCATTAATAACCAAGATTTTAAACCAATGAGCCGTAACGGCTAAATAAGAATTTGCCGTACCATGTGGTGCGGTCCAAGTATCCGTAGTTATAGAAACACCATATTTATAATCACGAAAACCATCAATAATATCTTTTTTAGCCGTTTCCCATAATTTAAAAGCATCACTTCTAAGAGTAGTACGACTTACATGTTGATACCGCGGTTGTAGCCTCCTTTTGATGATCTCCGTAAGCTTGACGTTGTCGAAGTGGTTGAATGGAAGCGCTTGTTGAATGACAAACTTCGTACTCAAATCAAGTCCGAACACGCATCATTATCAAATTATAAAACTTGACCACCGCACAATAGTACCTGTGACGTATCATTTTCGCTAACCGCATACAACCGCCTTATGGGGGTCCGGAGTGTAGAGTTGGACCCGGGGTTATAAAATGTTCATACATTCTTGCAACGCGCCTTTTCCACCCATCGATCATAATACACATATCGTACTTAGACCAAACATACGCCTTTTCCGTAGTTGGTCTAATTCGCACAGAGCTAAAAAAAATAAAAAGTAAAGAAGATACAGAAACAATGAGAAATGGGAAGAATGTACCACATCTTCATTGTGTAAAATTTTTCGAGCATGGCTAGTAGAAACGGAGGCATTAGTGGAAGCTTGTTGTGATTGTGAGTTTTCCATTATAGCGGGATTTGAGAAATTAGAGTATAAATCTCACAGATGTAGATGAAGAAGAGAGTGTGAGTGTTTTTGATGTGTTTTCAACCCCAACCCATTACATGTATTTATAGTACTAAACCATGCCCTAAAATCATCAAAAAACAAAAAAAAAACACAAAAAACAAAAAAAAAACGGCTAGTAGCCGTTATTATTTTTTTTTTTTTTTTAAAAAAACCGGTTAAAACCGGTTTAAATCGGTTTTTTAAAAAACGGCTAGTTTTTTTTAACCGGTTAAAACCGGTTTTTTTTAAAAATTTATAAACGGCTAGTTTGACTTATATTTTGACCGGTTTTTTTAACCGGTTAAAACCGGTTTTTTTTTTTATAAAACTATTGACGGGTATAAAAAATAAAAAAATTAAAAAATTAAAAAAAAAAATAAAAAAAAAAATAAAAAACCGGGTAAAACCGGTTTTTTAATAAAACCGGTTATAAAACCGGTAAAAAACCGGTATGGGAAAAAACCCGATAACCGGTCTAACCGGTTCGGTTATATTTAACCGAACCGGTTAAAAAAAAACCGGTTTTTTAAAAAACCGGTTTCGGTTTTTCGACCGGTTTTTTAAAAAACCGGTTACAAATTTGCATCTCTAATGTAGTATATATAGCACATGCCACATGGGGCCACTGGTTTAATTCCTTCCATGGCGCTAACTTAAGACACGACCATCAAGTCAACTCCAAACCCGGGTTTAGACGGACCAATTTCTTCGTGTACCAAAACTTTGTAATATTTATAGGGAAATTTGCAATTTTTGTGATCCACTTTTTTTTGTCAAACTCAATTTTGTGGCATATTGCTAAATATGTAACCCATACAAGTGAATTGGCGAAATTGTTATTACGGAACCTAGCACCTTCTTTTCATACATATAACACCATCAAGTGATTCTTTTAATTTCATATATATGTAAAATTATTAATTTTTTCGTCAAACATATTACACCAATAAATGTATCTATTTGATGCTCTTCAACTTGATATCGATTTTGCTATCAACATACCATAAAATTCGCAATATATTTGTAATACATTCGTCACCCTCTTTCCTTCCTCTATCATATTCCCATCAACGTGTAACTTTATATCTTTCCTCCTTCGATACACTCGCCATATTTTTTTATTACTTACATGACAATTGAAACGAACCGACTAATCCTCAAAGCAAAGTATGATAATTAAAAATTAAAAAAGAAAAAAAAAAAACCAGGAAAAAGAATTAAAATAAAATAAATAAATAAAAAAAAAGTTAAAAAAAAAAAAATAAAAAAAAAAAAAAAAAAAAAAAAAAAAAAAGAAAAGAAACACCTACCCCTACTCCTCCCCACCCCTTACCCTCCCTTCCCCAATCCAGCCCCACCCCCCCCCCCCAACCCCTCTCCGCCACTCCCCCCATCCCACCGTCCCCCCCCTCCCCCATCATCCCCCCCGCCCCCCTTCTCCACACTCCCCCCCGCCCCCCCCCCCCACTTTTACTCCCCCCCCCCGAAACACCACCCCCCCGTACCACCCCCCCCCCACCACTCCCCACCCACTGAACGCCCCACCCCCCCCCAATCGCCCTCGCCAGTCCCCATCACCCCCACCCCCACCAAACCTTCATTCCTGCCTGACCCCACTCCGATTCCCACCCCCCTACACCATACAAATTCACCGTGCCATCTCATCCACAAACAACCCACAAAACATTGAAATTTCACCACCCACACCCTCACAACAAACCACCCAAAGCCCCCCAACCCCATCAAATTCTATGACGTTTTGTGCAAAGTAAATGAAGACAAAACTGAATCTCACCAATCCCCCAACCCTACCACATGCAAGTATAAAACAAACCAAAAAATTTAAATTATCAGAATTATTGAGTAAAACGAAATCAACCAACACATACGACTATAATGTACATACAGTTATCTTACATACTGCGGGACCCGACCCCACGTGCTGCTCCAGAGGTAAAACCCATAATAGACTGCCACCGCCAACCGTGTGATAGTCATGGAGGACGCTACCGCGGCGTCGGGTTCTTCGGGAACACCATCCACCGTGAAGAAGTCACCCCTGGACTTTGCCAATGATGGATACACCCCATTAGGAGAGACTGAGGGAGACGGGACGACAGGTCAAGCCCAGGATGAATTGTCGCTAGAAACTCCTCTAGAAGAAGCTGCGACAACCACGGAGGTTGTCCAAGAACCAAGGCTGGAAAAGGAAGTGGCCGCGATGGGGCCACCTGTGAACAAAAGGCGCCGCAAGAGGGACAATGCGGAGGCGGAAGCAAATGCACCGCCTAAAGTTTTGAGAAAGGATCATGCTCCCATCTGCCCTGAACAGGGTACTCGTGGAGGCAAATCCCTAGCTGCGATGGGATTAGGAGCGGGCTCCACCTTTACCTCTGCTGCCCAAGAGACTCCTGCAGATGTGAGCGATCCGGAGCCGTTGTCTTATGCGAAGCCGCACCCGTATTCCCAGCAAGACATTGCCCAGTAAGTGTTCCAGTCTTTTATTTCTTGCTTCTTATAATATGTTTATATGTCCTAGATGGCTATACTAACAAAGTAATCGTGCCTCCTACTGTGATCGCAGATCTTCCAGAGTCCCGGCCACCGAGACCCCTGCTGGAGGTGTGGCTACTACAGAGGTACCCGGCTTGTTTTCTGCGAAGAGTCTGGAGTCAAAGAGATCTACGTCTGTCCCATCCGTAGAAGGGTCATCCGGAGCTATATATCAACCTGGGTGGGGTGTGACCAATGACTGTCGGCTGGACACCCCAGAGGCGTGCCAAGATATGGTAGATCACACAGTGCCGTCGGGGTACTTCTCTGAGCTTCGCCACTTGCCCAATACTGAATTCTTGGCCTAGTATAATATAAACTTGGCGCGGTAAGTGGCTCTGGGTTCCCAACTGAGGTTAAGGTTCGA